>JAJOOS010000238.1:0-63531 GCA_029582725.1 Solanum chiquidenum
AATAATAATTTGGAATTAGAATATATGGCTTGCTATTTAATTTTTGTCTATACAAGGTGCATCATAGGTCATATTTCATAAATGGAAAAATAACTATGACTTTTTTCTTTAAAAGTCACCCAATTATATTTTTTAATAGAAAAATCTTAACTTTTTTTTATTCTACTATGATGTCCTAAGATGGAAATAATTTTATTAATTATTCCAAGTGATTCTTTCAATTAACTTATTTCTTTAATTAGTGAGCTTACTTACCATTAAAACTATGACAAGAAGCTCCATGTCAAGTTTCTTTTTCATGACCCAGACCATTGTGATTGGCACCCACACTAAACAAATTTACTCGACAAGAAATATGATCTATTTTTTATTTTTTTTCAAAAAAATAATAATTTGGAATTAGAATATATGGCTTGCTATTTAATTTTTGTCTATACAAGGTGCATCATAGGTCATATTTCATAAATGGAAAAATAACTATGACTTTTTTCTTTAAAAGTCACCCAATTATATTTTTTAATAGAAAAATCTTAACTTTTTTTTATTCTACTATGATGTCCTAAGATGGAAATAATTTTATTAATTATTCCAAGTGATTCTTTCAATTAACTTATTTCTTTAATTAGTGAGCTTACTTACCATTAAAACTATGACAAGAAGCTCCATGTCAAGTTTCTTTTTCATGACCCAGACCATTGTGATTGGCACCCACACTAACCCTCCGGTGGGAGAACCACTACTACGACCCAAACCAAGCAACTAAACTAAAAACTAAAGAACTTAAGTTACGGAAGCAAGTTAAATAGCTAAAAACTGAAGTTCCTATAAACTTCCAAAAGATATAACAACTAAACAATGCAGAAATACACCTAGAACCTGAAAGTCAATGTACCAAAATATCTAACAATGAACCAAAAGTCTAAACAGGAAGGGATACATCCCCAAACTAATGAACTAATTAACTAACTAGGAAGTCTAAGTCCGAAATGTGGACATAGACAGAAAGAGAACTCATGGCAGCCTGGAAGAACTGGCTCACCCTTAATTTGAACGATGATCACTGATCTTCTAAACGAGATCTATCAATAGCTGCCTGAATATGCCATGTACTCAACAAAGAAAGAGCAAGTGTAGTATCAGTACACAACCACAGTGTACTGGTAGGATCACACGGCTATCCCGCTAAGTGCAACATACATAAGTCACCACAACAATATATTCACATGCATATACCGAACATATATAATATTATCAACATTTACGAACAAGTCACAATTTCACATTTCTCAAGATACACAATTATAACAAATCATTTGTCCTCTCATGGAACCCAAACCCAAATTGTTAGCATACAAGGACGTGGTACCCGATCCAATTTTTATGCCGGAACGTGGCAACCGATCCCATTATTATGCCAAAATGTGGCAACTGATCTAAGTTAGTGTGTCGGAATGCAACACCTGATCCATTCAACAAGCCAAAATCACAATCACATGTACAGTCTCATAATCATACAATCAAGTCATGATTAACGATATTCATCAATTGTATATCCTCATTTACAACAAGTGTGATCAATAATGCATCATCTGCATGCATACATGTATCATAATGAAGCAAGGCAAACATACATCACACAATCATAGAATCACAACCATCACCTACCTCGAAACAAGCTTGAAACCCTTAAGAAACTTGATCCTTCCCTTTTCGTATTCGTTCCGCTTGTTCTTGGTCTACAAACAATCATAATAACATGAAAATCAATAAACAATCACTAATTACCCAAATTTCTAACAATTACATCAACCCTAGATCATACCAATGATCCCAATATCCAAATTAGGGCTTTTCCCACCATAATTCTCAGATCAAAACTCTTCCCCATCGATAATTACCCATTAGATTACGTTCTACGGATCAAAAAATGGATTCGGTGAGTGAAAATCTTATCTTTAGCATCAAGAATGGTGGAAAACTGTCAAGAAAAGCCCTGGGTTCGTTCATTAGCTCTCAAGTTTGAAAATTGTAGAATAAAATATTTTTGGGGTTTATTTACGACTATAAGTCGCGTTTGCCCCGCCATGGCGGCACCCACCCTGCTACAGCTGCCCCACCCTGGTGGCACAAATCCTACCTCAGCGGCTTGCACGGAAACAGTGAGCTATTTTAAGTATTTCAAACCCTTATTTTACAAAACACCTTTAACCAACGACACTCAGAAACTATCCATTCCCGTTAAGATTGATTTTGGGAGTTCTACTCAGCCGAATTCAATTCCGTAAAGTCGTACGAGTTCCTTAATGACTTATCTATCTACTCGTGTAATCAAATTCACAATTAAATTACCCGATTGTTATCATATTTCCCTACACCTTAACGACTCTGATTTCATCCAAATCTGGACTAGGTTGGGAAATTTCAAGTTACTACAAAAAGGTTTTTCGACCCAAAAAATTTCCCCGTTGGCTTTTCTATAACAACGGAACTCGGTCGTTACAGAGTATGGATTCTATTGTTTCAGTTTATTTTTTGTATTTCAGGTTTGGACATGATGTATGGGTTAGGCCTGATTTCATTCTATTGTACTAGATGGATATTGAGACAATTTTTTTAGACTCCCGCTTTAACTTTATAAAACTATTGGACTTGAAATGTTGTTTTACTCTTTTGTTCTATTTCTTGTGTTATGAATGCTAAGTGTTGTATGAGGTCCCTCGGGGTCTTATACGCCATGTTACATCTAGGGGTACCCTGGGTTGTGACAACTATGAGCTACGTGATGATACATCATCTCGCCCATGCTGCCAGAATTGTCATATACCTTGCCGGGGTATAAAACACCTCAACTAAGTGGATCCACTAAGTTATGCTGAAAAAGCAATAATTTATCATCTAAAAAGTATGACCCTTTACCCATGTTGGCAAACATGGTTTATGACGACTTTGAGTTATATGAACTCGTCCCCATATCGGTGCTTAATACTACTCTCAATAATATATACTCATGCTCATATGTTTAAAAATATAACTCTTCCTCTGGTTTGAGATATTTGCTCAAACTACCCTCTTAAAAGAGGTAAGTGATCTTAAAATATCTATTGAACTCATAACTCATTTAGAAATCTCAGTTTCTCTTTTATCAATGTAAAAATTGACACCTCTGGGAATACATAGTCCCCTTATACTCTTACTCAATTCATACTTGAAAACTTTTTCTCAAAATCATATTTTAATATAATTATTGATGACTTGAGACTGCATAAATATTGATGGTATATCTGGATACCATATTGCTCATACATTGATGGCATACTCGATTGTTATACTAATCATGTTTTAGAAACTGTTTTCTCAAAACTCATCTTTACTTTCTCAAAACTGAGTTTAAGAACTCAAGTGTTAGCTTTAAAAAGGTTTTAAAAATTTATAACTCAAATCATAGGGTTCATGTGTAATTATCGACATGAACGACTCAACTCAGGGATCTTAATAGCAATAAGGAAACTCAATACTCAGAACTCAAGACTCAAGAAATCAAGCATTCAAGAACTCAAAAATCATAACTCAACAATATTTCTCCTTTGAAAAATACTCAATTCATAGGGCTAATGCTGAAATATAGACATGAACGAATCTACTCAAGAATTTTAATGCATAACATATAGTAATTCAATAATTAGAAATAGAATTTCAAAAATAAAGAGGAACTCAAGAACTCAAAATCAACTCATCTCAAGAATACTCAAATCTATGGGTAGAATCCTAGATTACTCATTTACTAATTTGAAATTAAAGTAGCTGTAGGGCTTGCACACGAACTAGTCCAATACTATGATAACCTTGCATACCTGGAAGAAAAAGGTTCTTGAAGAATATTGAAGAAGAATATGATTAGAAACCTTGAAACCCTAGCTTGAAGGAGAAAAATCAAGAAAACCTTTCTTCAGATTTCTTGAATTAGTTTCTTGAAATTATATGGCCAAAAATTATTATTTTCATTAGTGATTCATAATTGTATGGAGGAATTCGAGTTGGAAAGAAATGATTTTTTGGAGAAAGACTTACCTTGAAGAAGAATCTTGAAAAAGATTGAAAGAATCTTGAATGGATTCTTCTACTTTGAGTTTTGCCCAAGGGTTTGAGAAAGAAGAGAATGATGGATTAAGAGATGAAAAACTAATTTTTTTGAGCTTTTAATTAGTCAAGAAATATTTTTAGGGTTTTCTTAGAGGTAAAAATACAAAAAATTACCCTTTTTAATGTTTTCCCATCGGCTAATTCGTCACTGCGTTGTATCAGGTTACTAAAATGGTCATAACGTTTTACTCAAAAATCAAATTGTTGCGAAATTTGTGGAGTTGGAAAGTAGATTCAAATACCTATAATTTAATAGGTTATAGGCCACATAAATCTTTATATTCTAAGAGATATGGCCGTTTGAAGTTGACCCAAGTAGAATCTTTCAGCAAAACTTAATCGATAAGGAAACTTTCAACTCTGCTATGTGCTAGGAGTTTCTAGTGACCTTAATTGATATCCAAAATCATTTCCATATTAAAAAATTTACCTTTACACATATGGGCAATTTAATATTCACCTGATATGACCCTACAAGTAAATTAAGAATGGTTCAAGTCTTAACTTAGAAAATTTTGGGGTGTTATAGTTATAATGAAAGAATATAATTTAAAAGAGTGAATAACATTTGCAATTATTAGTAATAGCTAAGAGAATTTATAATTCAATAACTAAAGAATTAAAGTGCAACAACTGAATTTCTTATTGATTCTTCATTTACTTAAATAAAGAGGATTTCTAATTAATTTTACTATTTATTTAGATAATTAATTAGATTGTAATTTAGTGTAGGAGAAAAATGGTTAGTTAATTAAATTTGGATTTTGCAAAGTGGTAATCCAACGTTGCATTTTAAAGTTTCTCGTGAGGAGGAGGAGGAGGAGGAATGAGGAGGAGGAGGGAAGAGGAGAGGAGAGAGGACAAGGGAGGGATGGGGAGGAGGAGGAGGAGGATGAGGCATATGGGGAGGGGGTGCAGGAGGGGGATGTAGGGGAGGGGGAGAAGGGGGAGGTGGGAGGAGGAGGAGGAGGAGGAGGAGAAGAAAGAGGAGGGGGGTGAGGTGGGGAGGGGGGGCGAGGAGGAGGAAGGACTAGGAGGAGGAGGGGGAGGAGAGGGGGAGGAGGAGAGTGGCGGGAGGAGGGGGGAGGATGAGGGGGAGGCGGAGTGGGAGGGGCAGGGGGAGGAGGAGGAGGAGAGGTTGGGAGGGGGAGGAGGAGGGGGGGAGGGGGATGGGGAGGATGAGGAGGAGGGGTGGAGGAGGGGGATGGGGGGGAGGGGAAGGGGAAGAGGAGGAGATCAAAATATTTAAAAATAATATATTTTGGAGTTAGAAAATCTTGTTAACTTGATGATACATTTGTTACATATATAATACCTTTCTTGAAATAATAATACCTGCCCAAATATATATATCTATATATAATAATTTGCATATAATAAAAATATTTATATCATAAAAATTAGTAATTGATAAAAAAATAAAAAATAAACTAATACACCCTTCAATCCAGTGTCATTATAAATCATATAAATTTACCTTTGACAAAAAATACATACATATTTTTTTAAAATGACAAAAAATACATACATATTTTTTAAAAATAAGTAAATAAGTCAAACGAAAGAAAATTGTTTATAAAGTAGTAACTATTTTGAAGAAAACTTCCCGATTTACCATAAAAATCATTGTAAATAAAGTCCTTCTTATGTTCTAAGAATCAACAAAACAACTCGTGATAATTCTATAACTCATGAGAAAATCAATAACTTTTTAAATAAGATATTCAAAAGCTTACATCTGCATCACAAGAGAAATTGTTAAGAAAAAAAAATGAATTGAAACTACTCCACACTAGCTTCATATATTGGACCGGTACATACTATTGTATATAATAAGTAAAAAAAATATTATTATATCACAAAAAATTATTTCCTTCAAGAAGTCGAGGTTCTAGAATATATCATTTTAGGATGGAATGATGTACTTCAATAGAATAATGGTACCTGAGATTCTACTAATCTTCAAACTCACTCAACGACAATAATCACAAGAAAAAAATTCATGTGTAAGAAGAGAAGAGTAAGATTAGAAATTTTTTGTGGTTGAAAATGAGACAAAATTCCTCTATTTATAGCCAACAAAGGATAGTACGAACATGTGCTTATTGTGCCTTATCTGAAAAATCATGAACCTTCGGAAAAGTGAAAATTCTTGAGAAAGTCACAACTTATCTGAAAAGTCACAATCCTTTATAAAAATCACAACTTATCAGAAAAGTCACAACCTATTGGGAATGTTACAACCCTTTTGAAAAGTCACAACCCTTCGTAAAAGCCACAACTCATCAAAAAATTTACAACCATTCAAATATGCTATTCAAAAATAAATATATGGGTGTTTTCTCACAATCTTCATTGTTTTAAGAAGAAGAACAACAACAAAAAACTTACAAAATTCAATGTGAAAAGGCTTTAGTAATATAATATAAATAAATATGTGTTTTAAATTGGGGGTATTATAGCCATTTAAAATTCAAGTTAGGGATGTTCATGCTTTTAAGGTAATATATAAGTATATAAATTTATCGATTTGGTTTAGTTTTTTTATTTATTTATTTTTGATAAAACCAATCCAAATTAAGTATTATCATTTTAAAATTAATTGACATGAACTACTGGTAAGTGAATAGGGTTAGAGTAAACAATTAATTGACTTGAACGACTGAAAACAACATAACTGGTTCAATACATGAATATGAAGTGAAACCATTTAAACTTTACAATAAGATATACAATAAAAGCAACATTAAAATAATATACTTTACTTTGTGAGGAGTTTCTCTAACCTACAACCATTACCATGAGCCTAGAAATGATACAACGTTTTGCCCACGTTGCAAGTGTCATCCTATACCTTGCCAGGGTATAGGATGATATTGTGACTATGGATCCATCTAATAGACCTTCTCAGAGGTAGTGAACAGTCGCATGAAGAATCAATGGTATCCAATCCTACATTGGCTACGTAGTTTTCTGAGACTTGCAAGTTATAAAAGACACAAACTCAATTCGGTGCTCAATACTACTCCAAAAAATAATCGATATAACTTTATGCTCAATTCATCTATTACAAAAAAGGGACTTTTTACTTTATTGAAATACTTTTCAAAAACATTAGACGTGCTTGCATTCTTAAAAAATGCACTTGTGAACTTATCTTTCAAGCCCAATAACAAATATAGGTACACACACACACACACACATATATAGGTATATAAAAAACATTTGAAGTTCTTATGTTTTTATGAGATAGGACCTTTAAGCTTTCTTCTTATCTTACGTAAATTTGGAATGTAAAAGAAGACATGTCGGTTGGACATATAGACTCTCCCAAGGATTTATGAAGACATTAAGAGTTCATATTAAGAAGAGAACGTAGGTACGATTCAAAGGAACACATTCGGAATGAAGCACGCGAAGAAATGAAACTCATACGACCCTGGCACACTGGTGGCGCGTCGCCCCAGGGATTGAACTACTGAAGTCAGGCCTTGGAGCCCTACTGGCGCGTCACAACAGGTCCTAAACTACAAAACAAAAGTCTTGGTAGTATGGGTGGCGCGCCGCCCCAAGCCCTTACCCACAAAAATCTGATGAATTTTTCTTCTCAATTTCAGGTCCTAACTCATCTAGAAGCGATTGGTTCTTTCCAAATTATCTTTGATTCACAAACCCAACATGAATTCACTGAAATCCCACACAAAATCTACCAAGAAACAACACTTATTCGCAAGAACCTTGCCTCAAGAACTCAAAACCACCACTGTTTAAGAATGAGGCTAAAACTCAAGGACTCTTCAAGAATCTTTACGTAAATGATTTTATGGACGAATTAATCAAAGAGTTACATATTTGGCGTGAGGAAGAAGAAGTCCATCACTATGGGAAACCTCACATACCTGGAAAGAATGATTGTTCTTGGCGCAATTACTCAACTCTTGAGTGAACACTTGAAAACCCTCTTTTCCTCTTCTTGAAACATAGCCCTAAAGTTCTAAGTGTTTAGGAATATGAAAAAATAACTTAGTATCTGATTAGACCTCTAAATTGGGTGGGTAAAATGAAGTCTCGCCTAGTGGGGTAAGGAAAAGACCAAAATACTTCTTTCCTTAAATGGATGAAAAGTCTTAACTAGAGAGGTTTCACTCAAACACCCATAACGTTTTACTCGGAGATCGGAATTTAGAAAACGTGGCGTTGGAAAGAGGACTCAAAGACCTTCAATTTGATACTTCATGGGTCACTTAACTATTTATGTGCTAAAAGATATAGTCATTTGAAGTTGACCTAGTGTTATCCTTTTATGTTCTCTCTATATATATGTAATTAGGATTAGTTATTTGTGTTATGTAATAAAGAATCAGAACTACTATTTTCTGGAGTCTTTTCCTCCCGTACGAAAAACTTTATTGGCATATTTGTATTTAAGATACTTGCACAAACTATCGCTAGTAAATCTACTTGCTTTGGTCTATTTCTTCGGTTCTCTACTTTTTGTTACTATCAGTTTACATTATTCCAAAGGGAAGGTGTTAGGAACCCTTCTAAATCCACATAATATGGTATCCGACTTAATTTATCAAAGAGACGGGTTATAAAATTATTATTTTCACATATAACATACATATATAAAAAAATATACTAAAATCATATAAAAATATATGTATAAAAGAATATATATCAAGTAAATAATGTATATTATTGTAGAATGTGTGTATAGAAATGTCTAAAAGATGACATAAATGTATATAAAATATATGAGAAAAAAGGGTACCTTTTACGCAATGCTAAAAGAAGTACTATTTATTAATATGGACAGAAAGGAACTTCTAACCTTTTGAAAAGAAAAACACCTTTTGCATTGTATGGAAAAATACACTTTTATTGAAGAAATAGTATTCTCAAATAATAAATATTTTTTACCTTAAAAAATCAACGAGAAACTAGATTACAAATACTAAATAAAATAAATATTATTTTAAAGAAAAAGATGGTGTAATATTATCTTAATATATATATATTTATATATAAATATTTATTTATTTTGCCTAAGCGTGTAGCGATAGATTTTGTAATTCGAGGATACCTCTGCCCGATGCCCCAAAAGTAAAGTTTTCAGAGGATACCTCTGCCCGAAGCCCCAAACGTAAAGTTTTCAATCTTTTTTACAATTGCAAGAACATAAAAATAGAATTTAAACTTCTTTTGAATATCATTTTCGGGAGATATCTCTGAATACATGTATAAACACTTGGTAAAATAAAAATGAATAAATAATTATTTAAATAAATGAAAAATATATCTATGTATATATATATTACAAAAAATAGAATTTTACTGTAGAGTAGACTCAGATGTGTAACTCTACAAAGTCTTAGATATGCCATGGCTACGAAATGGTTGCTCTTATAATCGGCTCTCCAAAATCACCTCGCCAAGATACAAATGTAAAAAAATTATCTTGTCCTAATAGTATATAGTTTCGTCATCGTCCAAATTTATATACTTTTTTGCTATAAATGTTTATGTATGTCTTTTTACTGTGGAGGCCTCAAAACTTGATGGAAACTTTTTCCTTGGACAAATGTATAGCGCTTGCAAATGTTAAAAAAAATGTAAATAACATTAGTTAACAAAAATATGTAGATAAAGAGATATGTGAGGTGTTATGATAATGTTGGTATGAAAAATATAAAAGAAAATGCTTGTAAGTATAACGAAAATGTACACAAATTTGTAAGGAAAATCAAGGACATGTAGAAACAATGTAAATAATGTTTATAAAATATAAATAAAATAAATAATACATGCAGCAGTGTAAATATAATGTATGAAAAAGTAGAAACTGTTGTAAAACTAAGGTGGATGTCATGTGGGGCCACCCATTTGGAAAGTGTCATCACTTGCAATGTTAAATGGATGTCATGTGGGGTAACTTGGCCAATTAGATAACTTCTTAATGGCCAAGTAATAGTTTGTACATTACTTGGTGGCTATAAATAGCCATTAAGCCATTACTTCATTCACAAAAATAAATATATATAGATTGCAACACATCACCCTCTCTCTTTTCTTGTTCTTATTTTCAATTTAGTTTATTAATATTAGTTTGCTAAGCTAGTTATTTATAACACGTTATCAGCACGAGACTCCGGCAACTCAAGCTACCACAAATAGGTAAAAAGGGTAAGGATTTTATTTTTCTAAAAATATCTACTATTTCTAAATTTGATTTTCTTTCCTTCGATATATCGGGCAAAGGATACTCGTCAAAGATACTAGACGCTGAAATCCACATGGATGCGATGATCTGGTAGACACCATCAAAGATAATTACCAGAGATCCCACCAAGATCGTGCCAAAGCTATGATATTTCTCAACCACCATCTTGACAAGGGGTTGAAAATGTAACACCTCACTATTAAAGACCCCCTTATACTGTGAATAATTTGAAAGATATATATGACCACCTGAAGTTGGTCATTCTTCCAAAAGTGTGTCATGATTTGTTCAATTTTAGGTTACTAGACTTTAAAAGTATAACTAATTATAATTCTTCCATGTATAGAATTATATCAAAGTTAAATTATGCGGAGAAGATGTCACTAAACATGCTAAGCTTGAGAAAACATAATCCACATTTCCTGCCTCGAGTATGCTTCTGTAGTAGCAATATCGAGAAATGGGTTTTAAAAAATATTTTAAATTACTTTCACATATTTTTATTATTGAACAACATAACGACCTATTGATGAAAAATCATTAATGTCGGTCTGTTGGTTCTATGCCACTCCCTGATGTGAATCAGGTAAATTATCACCAGCGAGAAAGAGGGGAGAGTTGGCAAAATAGCCACCTTAAAGACTTAATGTGACATTAAGTCACAAGACTTGAATAATTTGTGGTATACCCACTATTAAAGACATCATCCACATGCCCTAATTGGCACATACAAAAGACCTCACTAAGTTTCTATATATCCAGTTTGGTCCCCCCCCTTCTTTTCCAACTAATTTGGAATAATATATATCTATTTGTATTTGTTAAAATTTATATTAGAAAAAAAAAAGCCAAACGAGAAAGAAGAACAACTCATTTTTGTTGCTGTCGAAACTGACGATTCCGGTGAGTTTTCTAGCCAAAATATCCATTTTCAAGGTAAAATCATCATCATCTCCTACTCCATTTTCTTTCAAAAACCAAGCTTCAAAATGATTTTCCCACCATTTTAGAAATTTGAGAAATCTTTTATAATAATCACTTGATAACTCATTATAGATACATTTTAGTAGTTTCAAAGCATTAAAAATTTGTTTCGCCATTGTAGGAGCTGAATATTGAACCACGATCTCATTCAGTCACGTTTCTGTATGGATGTCGTACTTAATCGATCGTTAACAACTGATACTGTAATCTAGTATCTATCTTTGTAGTCTATAATGGTAGTAGATAAATCTGTTGTTGCTGGTGGTGATTATATGGGAGTATGGGAGGAGACTCCAAAAAGCTGGAATTGGAAATCTTTTAGTAAGACGACAATGCCTATTGCGTTGTGCCATAATGGTTCATATGATGATATGATTGCAAGCGTAATTGAGGTCGGTGAGTTAACTTGCGAGCCAAATGACTTGGTGATTAGCT
Source organism: Solanum chiquidenum (assembly GCA_029582725.1). Taxonomy (NCBI): domain Eukaryota; kingdom Viridiplantae; phylum Streptophyta; class Magnoliopsida; order Solanales; family Solanaceae; genus Solanum; species Solanum chiquidenum. Next base: position 11,783 of record JAJOOS010000238.1, read on the forward strand.
ATCAAATGAATGGGAGGGGAAAAATACATCCCACATTCATAAAAAATAATCGTCACATTATCTTGTACATGTTAGATATTGGTATTGATGGATCTAGGCCTACATTGAGGATACACGTCAATGCGAGGCCTCTAATTGAACCAACAAACTCAGTTAACGATGACAATGATTCTATTGGAAATGAAATATTGGGTGATCATTCAAAGGAGAGCTTGGGTGATCATTCAAATGATAGTTTGGGTGATCATTCAATGAATATAAATGATGATCCAACTAATGTGGAAAATCAGCCAGTAGATGCGGAAGATCCCGAACGCGAATGTTGTGAAGAAATGCAGGGAGAATAAGAATTGAGATCCCAATCCAACCATTCCTTTTTCGATGGAACTAATTTATGCATAAATCAAACTTTCAGTAACAAGAATGAGTTGCATTTGTTATTAGCCGAAGCGGCGACAAAGAAGTCTTTTGATTTTGCTACTTTGAGGAGTTATACTAAATATTTAAAGCTGAAATATGTATCTCAAAATTGTGCATGGATGTTGCGGATGAGGAAATATGAGTGTTCGAATAGATTTCGTATCTACAAGTACATTGGCGAGCATAGTTATGGCGTTGAACATGCCAATAGTAGCCATAGAAAATTCTCATTCAAAGTCATTGCTTCACTTTGTGTTAATATGTATCATGATGGCAAGGGTCCAAATGTTAAACATATTCAAAGGGTTATGTTTAATTCTTTTCGTTGTAGTCCAAACTATTGGAAATGTTGGAAGGGAGGTGTGGTTGCCATGGAAATGTCGGAGGGACAGCGTAGAACATATATTCATTCTTACCGGCTTTTTCCTACATGTTTGAGACACTTAATGTTGGTTCTAGCTATTGTATCATGGTAAACAAGGATAGTCATAGGTTTGTGTATTATTTCTTGGCCTTCTGTGCTTGCATTAAGGGATTTGCCCACATGAGAAAGGTAATTGCGGTTGATGGCACTCATTTACACGGTAAATACGAGGGCGTGTTGTTGAACATTGTTGCACAAGATACGAAAAATCATGTTTATCCAATTGCTTTTTGTGTCGTGGACAAAGAGAATGATGCATCTTGGACATTCTTGTTTAATAAATTGAAGGAGATTGTGGTCGATGAACCAGATTTGTGCTTTATCTCTTATAGACACAAGAGCATCGCCAACGACATTGTGAATATTTACAATCATGCTTACCACGGATATTGTATGAGGCACCTCGGTGAAAATCTCCGTATAAATCATCATTATGGAGACTACCTTTATCTTTATACAATGCGGCAAAGGCTTATTCTTTGAAGGAGTTTGACAATTATTTTGTAGAATTCAAGAACAAATGTCCCGCGGCAGCCGTTGTCCTTGAGTATGATATTGGTTTTGAGAAGTGGAGCAGGGAACATTTTCCTGGCAATAGATATGATGTGATGACCACAAATATCGCTGAGTCACTCAATGATATGTTGATAGACGAAAAGGAGTATCCCGTGGCATCAATATTTAATTTGATTGCTAAGAGATTTGGAGAATTGTTCAGGGAGAGGTATGCATATATCCTTAAATAAATGGGTAATCAAATGGTGCCTTCTACCGAAAAAATTGCAACAAAGACAATGATCGAGGGTGACTCCTTATATGTGGCGAACGTAACCGGGGACGGCAATCAATTTACCATGTTCAGTGCAGGTGTTACTGCCTATGTGGACCTACTGGAAAAGTCATGTTCTTGTAGGGAATATGACTTGATCAAGATACCTTGTACTCACGCGATGGCCGCTTTGCGATCGAAGCAGGACAATGAGTATGGTATGAGCATTTATGAGTACTCTTCGACTTTGTATAAAGTTGAATTGTACCTCCTTGCATACTTAGATTCTATTAATGTTGTCCCTCTCGAGTTAGAATGGTGTGTGCCAGAAGAATTGCTTAATGCGAAGATTATTCCGCCTCTTGTCGGTACCAAGCATGGAAGAAAATGAAGAAAACGTGTCTAAGGTGTCGATGAGAATTTTAAAAGCAAGAGAAGGAACAAATGTTCAATTTGCAAGAAAACCGGACAAAAGAGAACCACATGTGTGAACAACAATAAATCTTAATTAATGTTGGTTGAATTTGTTGATTGAATTTGTTTTTGTAATCATTTTTTGTAATAAAGCTACTATTTTTTTTTGCTGCAGCATTTTGGTCAATTTATTGTCATCTATTATCGTAATTATTCATGATCTAATATAGATCAATCAAAAGATGACATATATTTTGTACACTGTCTATTGAGCTGTGTATTATTAATATATGAAAATTATTAATATATGAAAATTCATGGTATTCGTAATGCAATGATTTTAATGCATGAATTAGAATATGATTAAAGAAGGAAGTGCTCTAAAAAATTGTGACTATTTTTAATGCACCAAATCAAACGATGCTTAAGAAATAATCAAAGTATAACTAATCCAACTATAACTAATACAAGCATTATTTGCATATACACTCTACCAAACGAATCCTTAAAGAATTGTCAAAAATACAAATCTTACCATTGAAAAAAGTAGCAATTTGAACTTTTTTTACCGTTGTAAAATTTGTATATCTAAATATTTACTGGTTATCAAAATATATAGACTCTTTATACAATCGATACATCTATATGTGCGTGGTGTATGTATGACCAATGAGATTTACACTCTGACATCAGTAAGGTATATTCGAGTTTATATGTATGTTAAAGCATTGTCGATACTGCACCTACTAGAATCTGACACTTATATATAGGCCAAAACTAGTTGAGAGCATATGAGAATAATTCTTGAGTTGATTGAATTATTATTCCATACTTAAGAATAATTGCTCTGATTTTTAATATTTCATACGGTTGAGAGCCTATGAGAGTTCAGCCCTATATAAGGAGAAAATAAAGACGTGGCATGACGCCAAAATCCTTCGACGAGAGTTCTGAGTTGGTGATTTTGTTTTGCTCTACAATTCTTGTTTGAGACTTTTCCTAGTTAAACTCAAATCGAAGTGGTCTGGCCCATTCAAAGTAACTCGAGTGTTCACAAATGGGGCAATTGAAGTGGAAGGTAAAGATGGACCACCTTCCAAAGTAAATGGGCAGCGTCTGAAGCTCTATTTTGAAGAATCTCATGAAATATCGGTAATTGAAGTGGTGTATTTGGAAGATGCTTGAGAGCATTAATTCCATGTCGTACCACAATGTTAAATAAGGCGTTTCTTGGGAGGCACCCAAGCTTTAGTTGTTTTCAAATAATGTGTATTGAATGTGCAGGGACTGTTGATTGTGCAATAGTAAGACCATTTCGACGATCTGCCGAGTGGTTCAGCAGTCGCAATTTGTTTGCCTTTTACGCCCGACTAGAGGACTATCGTTGTGGAAACTTTGGCGAAGCTACCATCCTGTTTGGCAGTTCACCGAATGGGTTCGGCGAGTCCGATCTTACTCGGCTTTTGGTCCTATCTGAAGGGCCAGTGTTCTGGAATTTTTGGTGAGCCACATGCATTTTGGCGGTTCACTGAGTGATTCGACGGTCTCCAGCAATCTTCGTCGATTTGCCACATAGTGAAGAGTTCTCCTGACGCCACTCCTTTCATTCAGTGCTCTTTCATTTTTAAATTCAATTTTTATTTTTCATTTTTGCATTGAGGACAATGTTAGATGTATTTGGTGAGGTAGGGGTTTGATGCCACCTCTTGATGTTTGTGAATGTGGTTGTTCTCTTACAATTTCGAGTGTCGATTATGATCAATACTGATGACTTGAATAGTGCTCTCGATTGAATGATATGTGTGTACGGCTCCAATGAGTCAAATTGAGTTGCATAAGTCATATGTGAACTCCTAGCATCTCATTGTGACTAGACGGTTGTTGAGTTGACCTCTTGTGATGATCGTTGCACGCTAGCTAAAAGTTATATAGACTTGTTTGATGATTGTGTTGAATGCCATGTGTGGTGAGAGTTTCTTGAAATATATGCTTGGTAATACCTAGAACTTGCTATGTTAGTCCAATTGATTAATGTAAGCAAACGATTGAGATGATCTTAGGCACAATTTGTGAAAAGTGAACCAAAATTGATTTTATACCTCTTTGTGACCACCTTGTGAGAGTGTGAACCTAGCTTGGCATCATCTGAGCCTATCATTTTCTTTGGATGAAACTTGAACAACTTTGACCTCTATGTCCCATCACCTAAAACCTTCTTGAAGAATTGGTTCGCTTGAATAGCCAACTTAGGCAAAAAAGCTAAGTTGGGGTATGGTGAGAAAGGAGGAAAATCAAGAAGTTTGAGAAATTCGCCCTTGAAGGATCATGTTGAAAAAGATGGAACCCCTCCATGTAAAAAAATAGAGAAATGAGAAATGTGAAAGTAGAAAAAGATTGAAAAAGGAAAAAGTTGTTGAAATAAAGCTTGTGAAATGGAAAAAAGAAATAAGTATCCAATGAGTCATTCTTAAATGAACATAGGGTGGATTCTGAAAATCATATAGTGTGAAAGAGAAGGAGAAAAACTGAAATGTAGGCCATGCTTCATGAAATTAATGTTGATTGGAAAATAAGGGCAAGTCCATGGGTAGAATCATGCATGTGTTTATCTTTGGGAGTGTGAGAGTTGTGCTTGATTCCAAAATTCTGGAAATTTGATGAGTTTTGTGTGAGCATGGAATCATTCTTGGTGTGAGGGCATTTGAATGTTTTTGTTGAACTTGAACTTGCATTTAAAGCAAGCATTGCGAGCTTGAGTTCTATTTTATAATGGTTAGTCACTGTTTGAAATTTAGAGTGCACAATTGAACATTGCATGAGTAGTTTCAACCTCTTGTGTGCATTCATGTTGAGTCTTGAGTAGCACTGTTTGTAGACATCCTTGTTGAATTGATTGATCATGTGTTTTACTTGAGGACAAGCAAAAGTTTAAGTTGGATGTGTTGATGAATCTAGGATTTCAACTCATTTAGGGCTTGTTATTCATAGTATTAGTGTCCTCGATGCTTATTTTGTGCTCTAAATTGATGCTTATGTGTTGATTCGTAGCTAGAAGATAAAAGAGGAAGGCAAGGACATTACCGGGCAAAAGAAAGTAAAAAATTTGAACCAGTTGAAGAAAAGCTAGGTTGAGGATTGCCAATGCCACTCGGCGATTTGCCTAAAGTTACAGTGTGCCAGCCCTTGGACAAGGGCACCTTGGTGGTGGAATGTGTCCTTCGGTGACACACCGATTTGATCGGCAAAGGAGTCTCATTCCGCCTAAATTTACAGATCAATTACTGATGATGCAAGCAAAAATGGTGATGAGAAAAGACATATGGTGCATCGCCGATCAGGTCGGTGAGCCCGACCTCGATCACCTAATATCACAGTACAAAAAGGGTGATGACTCAAGATAAAAAGGAGATAAAGTGGAGCATTTGGCGCGTCGCCGAGAAGAAAAAGATTGAAAAAGAATGTTGCAATAAAACTTGTGCATGGATAAAAGAAAAGAGGTGTTCAATGAGTCATATAAGAATCTATGTGCTTGAAAGAACTTAGGGTGGATTGTGAAAATAAAAAAAGAGTGAAAGAAAAGGAGAAGAAGTGAAATGCAAGCCATAATTCATGAAGGTAGAATTAACTAAGCCAAAATGATCATACCTTTACCCTCGGCCCCGTTACAAGCCTCGGAAGACCTTAGTGATCTTGATTGAGTTGAATGTGATGTTGATTGGGCAAGACTATAGGCAGAATCATGCATGTGTTTATCTTTGAGAGTGCTAGACTAGATTTTGATTCCTTCATTCTTAAATTTTGATGAGATTTGTGTGGGCATGGAATCATTCTTGATGTGAGGGCATTCAAATACTTTTGTTGAGCTTGAATTTGCATTTGAAGCAAACATTGTAAGCTTGACTTCTATTTGATGATGACTAGTCACAGTTTGAAACTTGTAGTGCACAATTGAATATTGTTTGGGTAGATTAAACCTCATGTGAATTCATGTTGAGTCTCAAGTAACACTATTTGTAGACATCTGTGTTGAACTGATTGATCTTGTATTTTACTTGAGGGCAAGCAAAAGTTTAAGTTGGGGGTGTTGATGAGTGAGGGATTTCGATCATTTAGTGCTTAATGTTCAAAGGTATAATGTCCTCAATGCCTAGTTTATGCTCATAACTTATGTTAAAATGTTAATTTGCAACAATGAAGGCAAAAGAGCAAGGCAAGGGCACTACAAGGGAAAAAGGAGCGAAAAGATGAAAAAGTTGAAGGAAAGCAAAGTTGATACTCGCCAAAAGTCGTCGAGTGGATCTTCAGCTCGCCTAAAGTTCCAGCAGTTAAGCCCATGGACAATACCAACTTGGCGATAGGAAAAGCATTTCGGCATGTCGGCGAAAGTGTTCGACGAAGCTAATGTAGCTCGCCAAATGTTACAGACAGAAGTGGTGCCAGGCCATGTTAAGGAAGCGATAAAAGGAGCACTCAGCGCCTTGCCGACTAGGTCGGCGAGCCCAAACTACTTCATCGAATGTTACAGAGTAACTGGTGAAAAGACAAGCCAAAAAGGCGATGAAAGGGGGAACTTGACGTATCGTCGACCAGGTCGACGAGCCCGACTTACTTCGTCGAGTGACTCTGATGCTGAAATTTTGGAACGTACAAATGCAATTTTCCAAAAGATAAAAAGGGTTCCCACATTGTCGGTTTTTTTATCTTCAACATTCTAAACATTGTTTTTACATTTTTTGAGTGGATATTTAGGGCTTGTTTGATTTTTAGCTTCTATTTGAGCATTTGGAGACTTGCGGATTATTGCCCAATCTGTTGAAAAATATAGTTGATAACGATTTCTTGTTCTCTATTATGTTTGGCTAAAACACCCATTCTTGGGGGTGTGATTATGTAGTTCAATGTTTCAATTAGCTTATGGGTGTTAATATTTACTTATTTTATTGTTAATTTGAAGTGGGTTCAATTAATAGTTTGTGTTTTAATTGATAAATTGTAGTTGCAAATGCAATTCTAGTTTAGTGCTCTAAGCTTCCTTGAGAAAGGAGTACTGGGGTTGAAATTATTGGTTGATTATTGTAGTGATTGTGTTGTTACGAATTTAGCTTTAGAAAGTGGTCTAAATGCAATCCTGCAAATCTAGCTTGAAAAAGTAGATTGATTAAGGTATTAGGCAGCTAAGTTGTTTGTTGCTTGTCGAGGTTCGATAGAACTCGCTTGATTCATGATAGTTGATTGAGAAATGACTATTGCACCTAAAGCCTAACCTACCCACTGAGGTTCAACGACTTTTAGTCAATAATAATCACCCATTTAGCGAAATTGGCATTCAGTTTATCACACTCTTAAGAAACCCTTTTTACTTGTTTATTTCCGGTTATTTGTAGTTGTTAATTGTTTAACCAAATCCCCCAATTTCACATTAATTGTCAAAACCTTATCATTTACTTTATTTGTTGTGAAATTGTCTACATCTACAAATGATTAGAACACCATTTTACTTCATAATCGAATTATTTACTATATCACTTTGTGTGGGATCGACCCTAACTCTTAGTTGTGTTTATACTTGTTAGCGACCACCTACACTTAGAATCGGATTAAGTGTAGTTGAGTATTATCAACCACAAGAGTTTTCAATATGTGTTTAATTTGAAGGATCTAAATCTTTGCCAAAGGAGGTGGTTTGAGTTATTGAAGAATTATGATATGAGTGTTCTCTATCACCCTGTAAAGCCGAACGTAGTGGCAGATGCTCTTAGTCAACTATATATGGGTAGTGTTGCTCACATTGAAAATGATAAAAAGTAGTTGGTTCAAGATGGTCATAAGTTGGCCCGGTTGGGTGTTCAGTTAGTAGACTCTACTAAATGTGGGGATATGGTTCACAATGGTTCAGAATCATCCGTTGTGGCGGAGGTGAAAGCCAAACAAGATCTTGATCCGACCTTAGTTGAATTAAAGGAAGCAACGCTTAAAAAGTCCGTTGAGGTTTTCTCCAAAGGGGGAGATAGAGTACTTGGATATCAAGGTAGTTTGTGTGTTCCCAATATAGATGACTTGAGAGAGCAGATTTTAGCAGAAGCCCATATTTATCGATATTCCATACACCCAGGAACCACCAAGATGTACTATTATTTGCGAGAGATCTATTGGTGGAATGGGATAAGAAGGATATTGCGAAATTTGTGGCTAAGTGTCCCAATTGTCAACAAGTGAAAGTTGAGCATCAGAAACCAGGAGGGTTATCCCAAGACATTAGCATTCGTACCTGGAAGTGGGAAGATTTGAATATGGACTTCATCGTAAGCTTTCCTCGTACCCAATGGCAACATGACTCAATTTGAATTATAGTGGATCAAATGACAAAATCGGCTCATTTCATTCCTGTCAAGATTTCTTATTCGGCAGAGAACTATGCTAAGTTGTACTTGAGGGAAATGGTAAAGTTGCATGGAGTGCCTGTATCCATTATCTCCAATCGTGTACTCAATTCACTTCTCAATTTTGGAAAACTTTCCAAAAAGGTCTTGGTACTCGTGTCAAGCTTAGTACGGCCTTTCATCCCCAAACTGATGGGCAAGCAGAGCGTACAATCCAAACTTTGGAAGATATGTTGAGAGCATGTGTACTTGATATCAAGGGTAACTGGGCTGACCATTTGCCTTTGATTGAGTTTGCATATAACAATAACTATCACTCAAGTATTGGCGTGCCTCCATTTGAGGCCCTTTATGGTTGGAGGTATATGCCTCTTATAGGTTGGTTTGAGGTGGGTGAAGTTGCTTTGATAGGTCTCGAGTTGAAGAAAGTTCAACTTATTAGAGAAAGGTTAAAAATGGCTCAAAGTCGACAAAAGTCCTTTGCCAATGTTAGAAGAAGAGATCTTGAGTTTGATGTTAATGATTAGGTTTACCTGGAAAAATTTCACCCATGAATGGTGTAATGAGGTTTGTTAAGAAAGGGAATCTTAGTCCTGGATATGTAGGCCCATATCAGATTTTGAGACGCATTGGTAAGGTTGCTTATGAACGTTAATTGCCTAATGAATTGGCATCGATTCATCCATTTTTCCATGTCTCCCTGTTGAAGAAATGTGTTGGTGATCCGAAAAATATAGTCCCCTTAGAAAATTTGGTAGTTAAGGAGAATATTTCTTATGAGGAAGTACCAGTTGAGATTTAAGACTGGCAAGTCAAGAAGTTGAGAAATAAAGAAGTTGCTTCCGTGAAATATTTGTGGAGGAATCAGTTAGTTGAAGGTGCTACTTGGGAGGCCGAGGCCGATATGATGTACTGTTATCCTCATCACTTTCCTTCTACCCCTACTCTATTTTGAGGTATTGAGTTCCTCATGGTTTACTCTTTTGGTGTCATGTGTCTTAGATATTCCTATGATTTCCTAATTGATGCATGTTCATGAAAAAGCTTAAGTTTTTAGAAAAAGAGTCAACTTGATCGATTTCTACATGTTTATGTACATTTGAGCATGAATTTCATATAGACTTCATGATTTGATATTTTAAAGATGATTTAGCTTGGAGTTGATGTTTCCTCCTCAGATATGTGAATTTATGTAATTGCATGCATGTCGGGTTGTTAGGTTTAAGTTCCTACCCTCCTTATGATGTCTTGAATCTAATTCGAGGACGAATGATCCCAAGGGGGAGATAATGTAACACCTCGTATTCAAAAAGACAAGAAAATTTTCAGTTTTCAGAAATCTAGTGCCAATTCTGACGGTGCCATCCACATCCCATGGAACGACCCACGAACCATAGGTCAGGTCCGTGGTTGGCTAGTCAAGTTTTCCCAAAAGTGTCAAGTCCCAGTACTTTTCAACGGTTCACCAGGACGGTCCGTCGTCCAATGCACGAGCCGTAGGTATGGTTTGAAGATGAGTCTCAGACTTAGTTGAATTCAGTATCAAATTTTTGGGACCTACGGTCGTGGTCCACGATCCTTCGTTGGACCTACGGAATGTAGGTGGGTGTCATCGATGGGGGTCCTCATTTTTGAGTCTCTGACACCAAACGACGGCCAACCAGGATGGTGCGTTAGTCAAAGCATGGACCGTAGGTCATCATCGTCGATGGTGTCGACAATTATTTTCCTAGGGGTTTTTGGGCCTTTTCCTAATTATTTTAGCCTAATGCTATGTTGTTTTACCCTTCACCAAAACCCCTATATAAGCGTTTTTATCCCCAAAATTTTCCGATTGAAATCATTCTCTCAAATTTACAAAAGATGAACAAGTCTTCCTCTCCAATATTTCTCTCTCTAGAAAGGTTGAAGAAGAAGGGTCCAACCTAGGGTTTCAAGTCAAGTCTCCAATTCCACCATTGAAGTTAAGGAAGTGTCATTTAAGTATGATAGTTTTCATCCATGGAGCCCTTTCCTCCATGGAGACCTTTCCTCCATGGAGTTCCCAAATTTTCCAATTCATAAAAATAGAATTCCCCAATTCATTTTTTATGTTAGGGTTTTCTTACATGTCATGGGTTCCTTTAATTATTGATTTATTTTATTTTTATGTTCTATCAAGCATGAATTTATATAATTACATGATTTTATGATGAATTCCCATGAACCCATGTCCAATCCATGTTTTCTAGATATTGAAGATTGAAAGTGATTTTGAATCATGAAAGGTGAATTATGTAATTATGCATGTTCTTATGAAATTGATGTAAATATTTTAAGGATGCTTTGAGAGTGAAGTATCAACGATGTTGTTGTTGTTGTGTTGTTGAAAGGCTTTCTCAGATACACATGAAAGCATGATTGTGAAAGGTTTTCTCACATAATAAGGGTTCTTAGGGTTGAAAGGCCTTCTCACCTAAAATGAACCAACGCTAAGGAGCTATCCTAATTTTGAGGCAAGAGGCAATTAACCATGTTCCTTCAAGAGATAAGATGAATATGATTAAGAACTATTTCGTGGAAGTTCAGCTTAGTACCGAGTGGACAAGTTGCGATTACCCGTGTCCCATTAGGATTGTCTAGATAGACATTAGCTAGTAGATCCACATAAGCTATCCTCTCGGCGATTCGCCGAGTGTTCATTTACCTCGCCAAATTTTATAGAACCTCCAGTGAGTGTGGGGGTCCCAACGGCGGTCTCCGTCGAGATCGCCGACATGGTCGGCTATTTGCCAATAATTTCCTAGGCTCGCTGATTTTTACAAACTCCAATTTAAAGATAACTTCAGTCAAACAACAGATTAGGTCGGGTTCGCGGACCTCTTCGGTGACTCGCCTACTGGGCCTGTTGCTCGCCACCCTGCACTTTTTTGAACACTTTCCACACTTCAACATGTACAAACAACACACCATTATTTTACCAAAACATAAATAAAAAGCAATAAGAGGTTTTGGGTTGCCTCCCAAACAATGCCTTAGTAAATGTCGCGGCACAACGCAAGTCCACCTTCAAACCTCATTCTTAGGGTTGACCATAGTGTCACTAGGCAACCCCATTTTTTGTCTCGGATTTAAGTGAGACGACATCTAACCTATTTGGGTCTCCAACTGCTTTATCGACACTGAATGGGAGGTGACGGTCTGGCTAAGGGTGGACACTTCTTCTTTCATTTCTTTCAAAATTTTGTCTGACCCTTCAACTTTGTTGAGGATACGAGAGAGCATATCCTCAGACCTACCACCTTCCGAATCCTTTGGCTTTTGGCACTCATGGGGAGGCATATACCTGTCCTTCTCCCCATCCTTCCAGTTAGGGTTTTGGTCCCTCCATTCTCTGTTGTGATCCTCCCAACCACCCTTTCTAGCCCAACCTTGGTTACCATCCTGTCTCGGGTAGTTTGAATGATAACCACTGCCTTGGTTGGCCAAAAAAATTACCTCCTCATTATACAAGGCTTCAAACTTCATCTCCTCGGGATTTGCACACCCAATCTCAACGGCATTGACACCACGAGCACCAGCCCCCATGACATTTTTCGATAAAATGTCAAGTTGTTTCATGATCTTAGCCATGTTTTGGTCTCTCTCATAATCTTTATCCATATGCTCCTTAAATAGCTTGAATGTGGGAGGGGAAACCTGGTCTTCACGAGTGTACCACGCTCTATTTATTGTTGTCATACCATCTAAAAGTTGGGCTGCTATTGCATCAAGCCTCCAGATGAAAGTTGGTCAGCAACACCTTTGTTTACCGAGTCCAAACTTCGGTAAATATACTGCAGTAAAACGTTGTCGGGCAGACCATGAGTTGGGCATTGGAGTACCAACTTTTTGAATCGCAGCCAAGTCTCATGGATTGTCTCACCCTCTAGACGTTTAGAATTTTGAATGTTGTCCGAAGAGTCATCATCTTCGAAGAAGGGAAAAATCGCACTTGAAATGCGTTTACCAATTCCTCCCAAGAAGTAATGGATTCGCGTGGCAACTCAGCCAGCCACTTGCACGTCTCTCCCATCAACGAGAAAGGGGATAACCTTAACTGGACGGACTCCTAAGAGATGTTTTTGTAAAAAAAAGGGCCGCACACATCCATGAAGTTTTGAAGATGCTCGTGAGGGTCCTCATGAGCCAATCCACTAAAAAGTCCCTTTAGTTGAAAGAGTTGCAACATAGTGCTTGTTATGTGCAACACTGCATTTCCCTCAGCTGGAGGTAAACGGATGGCCCCAATACCTCCCATGAGATGGGGATCATTAATGTTGGTCTCTTGGACATCATTGAGATTTTTGATGTTGTCTTGGTGGCCCACCTGGCTGCCGTTACTCCCATTGACACTCATGCTTCATGCTTTCAACACAAACAATCAAAACAAAACTGCAAATTAAGTAAGTAGAACTACAACTAACAAGAACAAAATTTTACTAAACTAAAAATTCTCAAATAACACCACTCCTCGGCAGCGACACCATTTTGACTTTACGTATCAGGACACTACTTCGGTTCAAGTGCCAACGATCGCGTGTAGTGATATAACCCAACCAAGGGTTGGGATCGTTCCCACATGAGGTCGTTTTGAGATTTAATAGAAAAATAAAATTTAGTTCTAATCAGTCACAACTATAAATGTTATCGAATACAAACATACTAAATATAAGGGGTGACACAAGCATCAATTATCAATGGGGGTTTGTATTAGCTAATCAACAAAAATGACAAAAATATAAGGAAACGAGATAGAGAGACGGGATTCTTGGGATGTGATAGGAATATGGGATAAAAGACACTATCGGGTAGATGCTTTTGATAGTACATCGCTGAATATTTGTAACTAGGCTAGACTTTAGTGGGGGTAAATTCTCTCTCAAGCAACTTACCCCGAATCAACTCGGTTTCTCTCGAACACTGAGTTGCCATATTTAAGCACAACCTCCGCCTTAGCCCATTCACTCTCTTGAGCTAAAAGTGTGGGAGAGGGCCTAGGATTCACTCTCTCGAGATGAACCCACGATGACCCAATAACCACCGGCTATCAATTTAGTAGTCTTAGTTTTAAAACCTCTTTCTCGAGCAAGCCAAAAACACTAAGATGAAATCGTATTTACAACTACAATCTCATTAAGTTCAAACACAACTACTAAACAAAATCATATTTAAATAGCGAATATACCAACAATAAGCAACACCCAACAATAAATTTAACTCATATTCACAAAATCACAAACCCAAGAATTGGGGTTTTAGCTAGATATAGAAAAAGGGAAGAAAATGATACCGAATCGAGATGACATCAACTGGGTATGATTTATATTCACTTTGAACGAGTCTAGGATGAAGAATTTCCCACACCCACTTCCAATTTCTTGGAATTGGAAGTCTTCAAACCTTCAAGCTCAATGTCACCAAAAACTCTGAGAACTAAAACTGAAAATAGTCTAAGTCTGCAAAAAAAAAATTCTCTCTAAAGTCTGATACTAAGCTAACAATTAAAACAAGTATTTATAGTGTTTGAAAATTTGGGCTGCGGAGCCAGCGCAGTTAGTCGGGATCGCCGACACACTCGGCGATCTGCCCTTTTGTCTGGTTCATCACCTTTCTATTTTTTCCTTCAACATTCTCACATTTTGAGGGATTGGGCGATAGAGTTCTGCTTTGCGGAATTGCTCGGTGATGCGCCGACTGCTCCTTTTCATTGCAGACTTGACCTTCTCCTTCAAGGTTCATCACACTGGAATATTCGGCGGGATTTAGGACCTTTCGGCAACTCGCCTAATAGTTTAGGCGATCCTCAGGAAGTCTTTTCTCCGTTCTTTCAGCCGCTTTGTTCCTTTTTCTTGATAGCGTCCAAGCTTTGTCCCTCAATCCAAATACCTGAAACTTAAGAGTTTACATCAGTTATTGAGACACAATATTCATCTGAGGACACTAATTCTATTAAAATATATCCCTAAATGAGTCCAAATTATGGACTCATCAATGGCCCTTTCATGTGTGAAATGATGAACCTTGTATCGGTAGACCTAATGGTGGTGACCCTTCTTGAGGATTCAATGAGCTATCCATGTAATGTACCTTGATTCGGTAGACCTAATGGTGGTGGCCCTTTCTTGTGTAATGTACTTTAGGTCGGTAGACCTAATGTTGGTTGCCCTCTCAAGTATACTAATGTTAATGTGAATGAACTACTCTATGGGAATGGAGGCTAAGCACCAAGTGGATATGGTAAGATGGAAACTTTCCCCATGTTAGGTCGAATTCCAATGAACATCTTACTATCCCATAACTATGTGCCCACATAGGATATTAGCTAGTGAATCCACTTAAGCTAAAATGTTACCGGTTCTACCTTAGGCAAGTAGACCAACCCTTACGATGTGGGACAGTACATCGGATTCCATGTAAGCTCACATGGTCTATGTCGGTTAAACGCTTATTCCCATCATGTTAGATGTGCACTATGGTTTCTTGAGAAGTTCTATGAAGTGTGGGTGGTAGTATGGGATGTCATCCATGCATTGCACGAGTAGGGGCTTTGAGAGGGATATGGTGAGTTCTCTAATGTCTTAATGACTAATGAATGAAAGTACTTTAAATGAAACTAATGAAGAATGTTGACTTATATGCTTAATGGGATGATGCATGCTTTACTTGGATGGTATTATAAGTTAGTTTCTTGTCATGACCTATGAAATATTTATGTTCCTTATGTATGAGTATGGTCTAAAGAGGGAAAGGAGGAATGGTAAGTTCACTTTTGGTGGCCTTAATGTGGTACTTAGTATGGATGGTGGTATGGGACGCTATTCATACACTGCACAAAGTATTGCTTGGGGTTACCTAAGGTGAAAGCTTAATGTGATGAAATGGCTTATATGTTGATTATGTTCTAATGTGATGAAATGGCTTGTATGTTGATTATGCTTGTATCTTATGCCTTTTATGCAAAAGTTCATGAAGTTTTCTTAAATTGGCATAATGCTTGGTTTTCAAACAAAATGTCTGTTTTAAAGCATGATTTTTGCATGGCTATCATACTTAGTACATTATTTGTGCTAATCCATATTTCTTCATTTTCTACCAAAGTGTAGGGTTTGGAGATTTGATGTCCTATACTTGGAAGATAGATTTCTAAGGTTCAAGGAGATGAAGATTTGGTGAGTCCTCATAGTTTCGAGGATGATTTCCCTTTATGTCCTTTACTTTATGTTTAGAGCTTTTATATGGGCTATGTCCCAAAGTTTTATTCAAAGTGTTGTAGATGGTTTGAGACAAAGTATAGAAAGACTTCCGCTTGCTTTTATAAATATGATTTCGATTGTAAAGAAAAGTTTTAAATTATGCACTATTTTCCTATGTTCTTATGTTCATGAATGTTATGAGGCTTGTATGAGACTTTTCAGAGTCTTTTACTCCGTGTCACTTCCGAGGTGTAGGCTCGGGTCGCGACAAACATGGTATCAGAGCACAAGGTTTTGGGATGGTTTTAGGATGTCTCAAACCACATCTAGTAGAGTCTTATTCATAGTGTGACGCGCCACATTTATGAATAGAAGGCTATTGGATGTTAGGAAATTCTCACTTTTTCATTCTTCAAGTCGTGCCATAGAGTTTAACTTTATAAATTCTCTCTCCTATTCCTTATCCGATGATCTTTAGGATATAACCACTTGAATGGCTTATACTAGAAGGACTGAGGGAGAAAGGTTGGTTGTGATGCCAATTATAGCTATGTGACTTGTTAGATTTGAGGTGATAGATTGTGATGTTGTCTTTATTATGAATGAGGTGCATTATGGTTATGTCTAGTTGAGGGTAGAACCCGACTTAGTCATGATGAGTTTAGAGGTATGTTGAAAGAAATGATGTTTAAATTTTTTTGTATAGGCTTGCTCCCAAAGGGGAGATAATGTGCTTAGACAGCAAGGTCGTTGAGTATCATTGGTGTTCATGATTGAGGTTGACTTGAATTTTCAGCTTGAGTGGTGTTAGTAAGGTTGTTTGTGAGCAAGAGTTGCTTAATGAGAACCTTCCTAGTTCAGAAGTACAGGTTGGATCTTAAACCAGCAAGTTAAGAAATAGAATGGTAAAGAAGTTTCATCCATGAAAAATGTTGAGGGGTGGTATCCTAGTAAGGATCCGGTATGTTGATAGTTCCTTATGGTTGTGAATGTTGTTTTAGGGTCCCTATGCTATTTCATGTTAACCTTAGTATGGGTTTACTCTTAAGGGGGGGATGGTATGTTGAATAGTAAGGTTGTTGAGAGTTCTGATATCCTTACCTCTTTCCTTCTATTCCTATTTAAGCTTGAGACCAAGAGTTCCTTGTAGCTTGTTTCATGTTTTGGAGTCATGTGTGATTGTGTTTCCATGGTCTCCTTATGTTATGCATGTTCTTGATGAATTTATGCTTAAATGAGAAAATGAGTTTTTATGAATTATGTTCCTCATGTTGACGTGCTTTTAGTATGCGTTGCCTATATGCTTCATGAGGTGAATGGTTGAACATGTCTAAATATGCTTTTAAGAGAAATTGCATAATGTGCTTACGATGTTATGATGAGCATGATTTGAAATGGAGAAGGTAATTCATCCAATGAAATAAAAAAATGTTGAAGTTATGATGTATAATGAGTTTGTAGATGGAGTTCGTACTTTCTTGTGTTGCATTGAGTATGTTTGAAAATGAGTTGATGTTTCCTCCTATTTTTGTGCATTGTTTATGATGTTGCATGCATGATGGGCTGCTATTCTTGAGTCGTTATCCCTTAAAGTGTTTAAAGTGTCATTCGAGGACGAATGTTCCTAAGGGGGAGATAATGTAACGACCCGGAAAACTAGTAAGTGAAACGAGAGCCTAACGAGTTTTGTTTTGAGTTTGACATGAGGTTTTGAGTTGTTAATGATGTCCCGAGCTTAGGTTGAGGGGTTTAGGGTTAAACGTCAAGGTACGACTCCCCAAGGACCAACCAAGGGGTCCTTGAGGAGGACCTTAAAGCCTAACCCCGAAAACCCCAAGAAACCAAAAAGATGTGAAAAATATGGTAACTCACGGATGAACCTATTCCCCGTAGGTCCATCCACGGGCCTTCGTGGATCAAGGTCCCAAATGGTGAGCCTCAGACCCAAACCATGGACCTGCAGGATGGGGCGTGAGCCCACCTACGGTCCGTAGGTCATGTGTCGTAGGTCACCACTGGTGAGTTGTCTAATCTCGGCCAATTTAGGGGTTAAGTGGTTAATTCCTTTTTTAGTTAGTTGAGTTAATGGACGGTTATTATTGATTAATTAAAGTATTTTGAGGGTTTTAAAAGTATTAAAACACCTTTTCCAATAGATTATTTCAAAACACTCCAAAGTTAGAAACTACTTCTCCAAATATTCTCTCTGTAGAGACCACCATTGGAGGTGAAGGATTCAAGCTTTCAAGCTCAATATCTCACCATTCTCACTCAAGTTTTGTGTATTTCTTCCCTAAAAGGTATGGTAGTCTTCATCCTTGATTAAGTTTCATTCCAGGAGCCTCTACAAAGATGATTTCAAGTATTCAAAATCCCCCAAAAACCTAGGGTTTTCAATCTATGCATGGGTTCAATTCCAAAACATTTTCAAAGGTTCATATATGATGAATTATGAATGTATTGTTGAATTAAAGATGAATTATGGTGAATTTCTCTTACGAACTCATGTTTCCCCCAAAATCCTAAGTTGTGAATTGAGACTGGGAATTGATTGATCATGAAAGTATGTTGAATTGTTTATGTTTATATTGTATTAGTTATTGAATCATGTTAACTCACTTATCTAATATAGTACTCTAGATGTTTGAGTTGATATTGATTCATAGCCTTGGAAGGCAATTTCATGAAGGATTTATGTATGTTTATGATGTGATGTATATGTGTGTTATCTCAAAGAAAGTATTACGATCATGTTTAGAATGTAATTGTGTTATGATTGAAAGTATATTCTCATTAGTACTCATGAGTGATGATGATAAAACGTGAAGGGTTTCTATAATGTAAGGTTAAATCTTGAATTGGTAGGCTTAAGGCATCCTTTTCTTGTAGTGATGAATGTGACCTTGAATGTTGTATCTTGAATTGGTAGGCTTAGGCATCCATTTAAGTTTTCCCACTTCCAAGTAGGAATGCTAATATCTTGAGCTAAACCTCCTGGTTTCTGATGCTCAACCTTTACTTGTTGGAAATTTGGACATTTGGCCACAAATCTCGCAATATCTTTCTTCATCCCATTCCACCAATAGATCTCACGCAAATCACGATACATCTTAGTGGCTCCCGAGTGAATAGAATATCAAGACTATGGACTTCAGTCACGATCTGTTCCCTCAAGTCATCTACATTTGGAACGCATAACCGACCTTGATATCTAAGGACACCATCTCCCCCTTGGGAGAAAGCCTCAATGGACTTCTTAAGTACTGCTTCTTTCAATTCTACCAAAGTCTGATCAAGGCATTGCTTTGCCTTAACATCGGCTACAAAAGATGTTTTCGACCCTTTATGAATCATGACACCACCCTTGGTAGAGTCTACCAATCATACACCCGATCGGGCCAATCTATGGACATCCCAAGCTAAATCTTTTCTATCATCCTCAACATGTGCAACACTGCCCATCGATAGTCGACTAAGAGCATCCGCTACTACGTTCGCCTTTTCTGGGTGATAAAAAACACTCATATCACAGTCCTTCAGTAATTCCAACCACCTTCTTTGGCGAAAATTTAGATCTTTTTGGGTAAACACATATTGTAAACTCTTATGGTCGGTGATAAGATCAACATGGACCCCATACAAATAATGCCTCCAAATCTTTAAGGCAAATACCACCTCCGCTAATTCAAGGTCATGGGTAGGATAGTTCTTCTCATGAACTTTTAGTTGCCTTGAAGCATAGGCAATCACCTTATCGTTTTTGCATAATCACACATCCCAACCCTACTTTAGAGGCATCACAATATACCACAAAGCCATCCGTACCTTCCGATAAGGTCAAAATCGGAGCGGAAGTAAGTCTATCTTTTAACTCTTGAAAACTTTTTTCACAAGAATCCGACCATATAAACTTGGCCTTCTTTTGAGTAAAAGACGTTAATGGAGAAGCAATGAGGAAAACCCCTCAACAAATCTTCTATAGTAATCGGCAAAACCCAAGAAACCTCTAATGTTTGTCGGTGATATAGGTCTAGGACAACTCTTGACCGCATCCGTCTTAATTTGATCTACCTCAATACCCTTGCTTGAAACAATATGGCTGAAAAAAGCCACGGACCTTAACCAAAATTCACATTTGCTAAACTTTGTATAAAGTTGTTGGTCCTTGAGAATTTGCAATACAATCCTCAAATGATCAATAGACTCATTCTCACTTCTTGAATAGATCAAAATATCATTTATGAACACAATTACGAACATGTCAAGGTATTGTCTAAACACCATATTCATCATCCATAAGTGCCACCGGAGCATTAGTCAATCCAAACGACATTACAAAAAACTCATAATGACCATATCGGGTTCTAAAATTCATTTTTGAAATATCTTCCTCTTTCACCCTCAACTGGTTATAACCCGACCGGAGATCAATTTTTGAGAATAACTTGCCCCTTGAAGTTGATCAAATAAGTCATCTATTCTCGGAAGAGGATACTTGTTCTTGATGGTCACCTTATTCGATTGTTGATAATTGATACACATACAAAGGGAACCATCCTTCTTCTTAAAAAACAATACCGGAGCACCCCATGGAGAAATACTCGGTCGGATGAAACACTTATCCAATAAGTCCCTTAATTGTTCCTTCAACTCCATAAGTTCTGCCGGAGCCATTCTATAAAGAGGAATAAAAATAGGTTAGATGTCAGGGAGAAGGTCCATCTCGAAGTATATTTGCCTTTCGGGAGGAATACCGGGCAAATCATTAGGAAAAACTTCTGGTAACTCATTTACAACAGGGACCGACTTAAGGATAGGAGTTTCAGACTCCATATCCCTCACCCTACCATAAACACACCCTTTTGAGATCATTTTCCTAGCTTTTAGGTAAGAAACAAATCGACCTCTAGGCATAGAATTTCCCCCCTTCCCCTCTAGGATAGGCTCATTTGGGAATTGAAATTTTACTACCCGAGTTCTACAATCGATAGAGGCATAACACGAATGCAACCAATCCAGACTAAGAATAACATCAAAGTCTAACATATCAATCCACATAGCTATATAAGAGGTCACAAAGGAAAAAATTTCCCCTAGATCAAGTAAAGCATACACTTCTATATGGAAAACTTTTAACATGCCGGTCACCACATCCGAGGAACTCTCTTGATCACCTCTAGTTTGGAGAGCATAGAAATTGTTTCGCTTAGGAGCACTTGCACCCGAACCACTAGGACTGGATGAAGGGTAGGGTTGAGCTTTACGACGACCATCCCCATCACTCTTAGCAACCGAAGGACAATTCCTTATTTTGTGATCCATTTTCCTAAATCCAAAGCAATCATTAGAACCTGCTAGACACTTCCCTTCATGATTTCTCGCACATTTAGTACAAGTAGGTATTGAAGGCCTATTACCATCTCCTTGATGTTTTGGGTTAAACAACTTTTCATTATTAGGCCTTGGAGGAGCATTTGAAGAACCTTTCCCGGAGAAATTTTGTCGGAACCTTGAATAACCTCGTCTACCGGACCTAGAATGAGAATAGTTGCCATAATCCACTCTTGCTCTCTTTGCCTCTCTAGATCTTTCCTTGAGCTTTTCTTCCTCAATTTGTTGGGTATGCACCATAAGGCGAGAAATGTCCATGTCATGAAAAAGCATAGCGGTGCGGCACTCTTTGACTACCATGTCGAACACGCCCGACATAAACTTACTCATATTCGCCCTACGATCCGCCACAATGGAAGGAGCATATTGGATAGTTGAGTGAACCTCAAAGCGTATTCCCTTACACTCATATTTCCTTTCCTAAGGTTGATGAACTCAAGTACCTTGGCCTCTCTCATCTCAAGAGGGAAGAATCAGTCAACAAAAGCACTTTTGAACATCTCCCATTCTATGGGACCCGTTTCCACCGGCCTTGCCTCTTTCCACTGATTGAACCAAATCTGTGCAACCTCTTTGAGGTGGTAAGAGGCCAATTTCGCCTTCTCTATTGGAGTCACTCCCATAATAGCAAGTATCTTGTAGACCTCATCGATAAACTCTTGAGGGTCATCCTCAACTTTGGAGCCATGAAATTCGGGAGGGTTTATCCTTGTACAATCCCTCACTTTTGCCGCCCGCCGTACCCATTTTTGGGTTCACGGGGGCTACCACCTCTCTATTGGCTTGTGTCGTCACGACTTAAGCCAACACTTGGAAAGTCGACCTAAACTCCGCATTTGATACATTCTCAATCAATGGGTCTATCGGAGCCTGAGGAGAATCTTGGGGAGGAACTTGAGGAGGAACATTTGATCAACATTGCCTCCCTCCGTCCTTCTAGCATTAGCCCTTCAAGTAGTCATATCCTGAAAACCATCGGCAAGGATTAGGAGAAGGACTTATAGAATTAAACTCCATGGCACGATGATAAGATTTTAAAAAGAATATACGCTATCAAAGACACTTCATCTAATACTAAGTGTCAGCGATCGTTCAATAGTAATATAACCCAACTAAGTGAGTTTGGGTCGAGTCCCAAGGGAGTGGTTCATAATTAAGAATCAATAGGCAAGTAAGAATATGCTCAAGTCAATCATAGCTAAAAACAGTTACGAATAAAAGCATGGTTTAAATTATAGGTGACACAAGTGTCAAATATCAGAGGAGGTTGGTTTCAATTATCAACTAAAACAACAAATAACACGAAAACATGAATATAGAGACGGGTTCTTGGGATGTGAATGGATTATGGGCTAAGGTAGACAATCGGGTAATTGCAATTAATAGTGAATAGTTGTAAATCAGTGATTAAGCTAGACTTTAATGGGCGTAAACTTTCTCTCGAACAATTTACCCCGAATCAAATTGATTTCTCTCGAACACCATTAAGCAGCAATGAAGATCAGCCTTCGCTTTAGTCCATTCACTCTCTCGAGATGAATGTGTGGAAAAGGGTTTAAGGTTCACTCTCTTGAACTGAAACCATGACAACCCAATACCCACAGACCATCGATTTAGAAATTTTGTTTTAAAACCTCTCTCGAGCAAGTCAAAAACACGAAGTTAGGATTGTATTTGCAACTACAATCCATTAATTTCAACCACAATTATTGAACGAAATCACTTTTAAACAGCATTTACACTATCAATTAACAATACCCAGCAGCTAAATCAACCCATAATCACACCCCAAGAATTGGGGTTTTAGCTAGACATCATAAAAAAGTAAAAATTGTTACCATGTTGTGTTTCTATCACTGGGTAGGATTGATATTGTCTTTACAAAGGTCTAAGATGAAGAATCTTCAACACCCACTTCTAGTTTCTCAGAAATGGAAATCTTCAAATCTTCAAGGCTAAGGAAATATTGTCTCTAAACTCAGTTCTCAACCCTAAACTTGAAAACTGAATAAAATGGAAAACTACTCAATGTTAGATGCTAAACTAAGAATTTAAAAACGTATTTATAGTCGCCCAAAAATGTGCTGTGAAAGACCATTTAACGCAGTAAGTCGGGATTGCTGATTCACTTGGAGATCCGCCCTTTGGTCTATTCCATCGCCTTTTTTATTTGCCCTTCAGCATTTCTAGGCTTTGTACTTTGGGCGATATGGCACTACATTGCGGAATAGTTCGGCGACTCGCCGACCGGTCCTTTCGATCCCCGACTTGATTTTCTCCTAAAGGGCTCGGCACACTGGAACATTAGGCGATATATCAACCATTCAGCGATTCGCCCAATGGATTAGGCGATCCTCAGGCCTTCTTTTCTTCGTCCTTTCAGCTGCCTTGTTCCTTCTTGCTCATTAGTGTCCATGCTTTGTTCCTCAATCCAAATACCTACAATTCAAGGGTTTACATCAGTTATTGGCACAAAATATGCATTTGGGGACACTAAATCTATAAAAATAAAGCCCTAAATGAGTCCAAATTATGTACTCATCAACACCCCCAACTTAAACTTTTACTTGTCCTCAAGTTTAGCAGCTCAAAAAGGATGTCTCAAACAGTACTACACAAGACTCAATCTTGAATGCACACAAGAAGACTCAACTTACTTATGCGAAGATCAATTGTACACTCAAAGACTCAAGTTATGACTCACCATTGTCAAAGAATCTCAAGCTCACAATACTTGCTTCAAATGCAAGTTCAAGCTCAACAAAGGTACTCAAATGCCCTCACACAAAGAATGATTCCATATTCACACACAATGGTTCATTATTTAAAGCTTTAGAATCAAATGTAACGCTCACACTCACAAAGATGAGCACAATGCATAATTTCACCCATAGGTTTTCCCGTATTTTCCAATCAACACTTGCTTCAGCTCACTCAAGATAAAAAAAAAGGTATTTTCAAGGCTTGTAATAGGGCTGAGTGCAAAGGTATGATCATTTAGGCTCAATGACTGTAATCCTCATGAAATGTGATGTGAACAACACTTCATTTCCTATTCTTCTTCATTCTCATTCGTGCTCAAAAGTCATCCCATTATTCACTTTCCATGGATTGGTGGAAACCCCATTTTCTTTGTATTTTCACAAATTTATTCCATAACTTTTTCATTCTTTTTCTTTTCATTCTTTTCTTCTTTTTCTCTCTTCTCTTTTTGTATGGAGGGGTTCCATTTTTTTTTACAAAACCATGGGTCAAAGGGGACTTTCTTGCACTTCTTGATTTACCTTCTCTTTTCACCACACCCCCAACTTAGGCTTTTGGCCTAAGTTGGCTATTCAAACAAACCACAAATCATGAGGATTATGGGTAATGGATCAAGAAAGTTTATAATTTTATCAAGTTCCTTCCAAGAAAAAGGTTAAGGCTCAAAGGGTATTCAAAAAAGGTTCACACACTCATAGGATAGGCCACAAAAGAGGTATAATATCAATTTGTTTCACACTCTTCAAAGTTGCCTAAGATCATATCAATAGATTGCATCACTTAGTCAACCGGACCAACGGGGCAAATTATAGGTGTCATCACACACGGTTCACGGTAAGCTCATCACACAAGGCATAGATACCAATGTCAAACAAGACTCCACACTTTTGCTAGTGTGCAATGTCCATCACAAGAGACTCAATTCGATACTTGGCTAGTCACAACGAGATGCAAAGAGTTCACATATTGTCTATGCAACTTCATTTGGCTTTATCGTAACCGCACATTCATTTTTGTTCGATTATGAGAACTATTCAAATCATCGGTATTGATCAAAATTGATACTCAAATTTGCAAGAGAACAACCACATTTTACACAAACAAGAGGTGTCAAATTTTTTTTGAAAGGGTCCAAAAATCTTCTATCTTTTAAAACAAGGAGCCATAAGCTCAATCATCCACAAACGCAGTGTAAACACAATTATAACTCAAAACACAATATATAAACAAAACCAAAGAGTCACAAAAGATCACACAAAAGGTAGGCCTCACCCCACCACAAATAAAATTATTTTTCCTCAAATGCAAACAAAAACTAAAATATCCTAAAGTCAAAATAAAGTAAGACAGAGAGGGAGGTAAAGAAGGGATCATGTCTACTCAGTCACTCCATCTGTCTGGGTATCAGTGCTTGGTGCATCAATCTGGACTTGGGCATCAGTACCCGGAGTCACCTTAGAAGGAACAACAGCTGCACTAGGATCAACCAAGGGTGTATCCGCCAAAAAAGCCTGCACATCTGCATTCACCATGGCCTCCTCAGTCTCAATAAGGCCCTCATATGAAGCTTCCTCAGCCACCTCAACCAACTCCTCATCTGTCTCCACCTTAAACTCAGGATCAGTTGCCTCCTAAACTCTAACTTCATCTCCGGTGGTAGTCGGAGGCATATCTGGTGCATCTAGGATCTCCACCGTCCCGAAGATCATGGATATGTCAGTGGACTTTAGCTGATCCACCTCGCTCCTCAACATAGCTATAACAGCCTTTAAAGCCGTCACCTCCTCGATGGCCCCTTTGCCACGTTCACAAATCGTTATCCTCGCTGCAAGGGCATCAATGGCAACACTCAATGGTGTCACAACATCAGCCAAGTCAGTCTAAATTATGACCAGAATGGAGGCCTCAAGTATGGCAGCCCGACGATCTGCAGAATGGGCAAGCTACCCCATCCGGAGTAATGAAACCTGAGTGATCAGGGATCGGGAGACAACAATAGCAGGTCTAGGAGGCAGTGCAGTAGCAGAAGAACCTGGAGTGTCAGAAGGAGTAGCAATAGAGGTACCTAAAGGCCTAGGGGCCGGAGTAGGAAAAGATGCCTTTGCAGGTAGGGAGTCTGTGTCTACTACCGGGGAAGAGTCCACCGGGGCTGCTTTCTTTTTCTTCTCTGCCTCATCCTTCAAATATTCTGCCTCGATCCTCCGAATATCAGTAGAGGATATGGGAATCATTTCCACATCCTTCTTGGCATCTCTAGGGACCCGAGCTCATCTGCATAGCTCGGTGATCAACACCGGGAAGGGAAGTGAAGTCTGACGCTGCTTGGGCCTCATGACTATCTCCTGTGCTATAATCATCCCCAAATTTAGCCTCGTCCCATCAATGATGCAACCCAGATAGGCTGCCTTGGCATGGCGGAGAATCGACTTGTTTTGGGATGGCATAATATTACTGCTGATGAAGCCAAACCAGAACCTTGCAACTATGTTAAGATCCTTCTTCTCGATAGGTGCTCCAACTTCAAGCCATTTGGGGGAACCATCTGATATGAGAGGAACTAACCACTTCTTCATATTTTCTAAGGTGGTAGTTCGGATCATGTGTTGGCAGTCGTCATCAATATCATCAGCGCAGTTCAGGACAACATTGATAACCTCGATGTCACACTTTACCTTCTTTCCCTGAACCACTACATAATCAACCAGTTTAAATGCAGTTGCTTGCTTCTTTTGCGAAGGTATCAAGGCTTCATAAGTAGCATAGAACTCTCGAACCCAATTAGGAATGTAAGGGTCACGGGGCTTGGTGAAGATCTCGAATTTATGAGCCTTCAAACAGCTCATAATCTCTGGGTACCTATCAATTACCCCATCAGTTGACAACCTCTTCTCCTCTATGATTGTCCTCAGCCCCTCAGTCTTTAATATGCTCATCGACTTGGGAGGAGGACCCTGTATAGGATGTGCTAGGACTACAACTTGCTCTGGAACTAGAGGAGAAGAAGTGGTGGGCGGAGGAGTCCTAATTCTAGACGGATCATTCATCTTTTTTTACCGCAGCTCTGCCCTCTGTGCTTCTACCTGCTCATCATTGTCTGAAACTATAGTCTGAGGCTCCTGGTGCTCACCCTCACTCTTAGAAGTGGTGAGGTAAGTGTCATAGATGTCGTCACTGTCGGAGCTGGCCTTCGGTAATCACTACAACAAAAAAGGGATATAGCGGCAATTAAAAATGGCATTAGCGGCCATAAGTATGGCCGCTAAATCCTTTACCAGCCAATGACCTTTGGCCGCTATATCAGGGGTTAGCAAAGGCTTTTGTGGCCATTTGGACAAAAGCTGGTAAAACCAAGCTCCTTTGCCGCTAAAACTTATTTGATTTAGTGGCAATTTGTTGCGGCAATTAAAAAGGCTGCTAAATCCAATCCAAAGCGGTTAGTTATTCTCATGTAGCATCCATTTTTATGGCCAGTAAAACCAACTAAATTGCCGCTAAAACACATTTGTTCTAGCGGTAATTTAGATGGTTGTTAAATCAAATAAAAACAGTTAGTTATACTTGTGTAGTGTCCATTTTTATAGCCGGTAAATCCTACTAAATTGCCGCTAAAACACATTAGTTCTAGTGGAAATTAAAATAGTTGTTAAATCAAATTTAAAACGACAATCATGTTCATGTAGTGTCCATCTTTATAGCTGGTAAATTCGATAAAATTGCCGCTAAAAGCTCATATCTTTAACGACAATAGTTTGGTGGCAATTATAAAGTCTAGAATATCCTTTTGTAAACATCTTAATTTTCCCCATTTACCATCCAATATTTTTGGCTAGAAAAATCACTTAGTTTGACGCTAAAAGTCACAAACTTTAACGACCAATTGGTTAGCTAGAATAAATAATGACTACATCCATTCATAAAATTATCTAGTTCGCACTTCTACTGATAAGTTTATAACTCATAAATCCAACAAAATTCTAATCAAAAGAAAGCCTATTAGATGCGATGATGTTTGTCAAATGCTAAAAAATATATAATATAATTCATAGAACATAATATATCTCATCAAATCTAAACAACATGAAGTATTAATCCAAACTATAGTATCATACTTTAAAACTAAACTTATATTAACGAAATATCTAGTATCATTATATAATCAGTCCAATAAAATAGTGTCTTCAAACAATTTCCACAATGGTTCGCCGTATTGAAATATTTCATAGGAAAATTTTTTGAACGTCATACCGCATGACCTGAAATAATAAAATAAATGTGTCAAAAGATGAAATCCAATTGATTAAAACATTACGAGTTAGGCCAAGTTCTCATACTTGAACGAAATATTTACTAGACCAAATGTTACATAAAAAAAGCTATGTGCAAATACTAATGACCCTAGTTTCTCTCCTTATTGATACAGATACATTTAGCAGTAACAAAGTTCCAGTTCAAATCCATATAACATAAGAAAGAGTGAATTATATCATCTCATAGAAAACAACTCAAAGATCCAACTAACTATACTACAGGGGCTGGCAACTATGCTGATGACTTTGGGATAAAATTCAAGGGCTGGCAATGCATCAACATCATTATCTCAATTGGAAAATGCAAAATCCATGGTATGCAGAAGACAATTCAGTATGAAGATATTCACAACCTAGACAATAAACAATGAAAAAGCAGAAGCACATTCATAGCATGAGCAACAAACAATGCAAGAATGGAAGCTTATTAGCATCCTGAGTAGCAAACTATGAAAAACAGTTTAGAGGACAAAAACTATGAGAGGAAAGCCCCATATCAATCAACAAAAGGAGGTAACAACTTTGAAAACTGGAAAGATACAAAATATACCACAGTAATGCAGGCCTGCTGAATGTAAAATACATATACATACACACACATACATTAATTTATGTCTCAAAATCCCTGTTCAATAGGGGATGATAACCGATCAAATTTACATCAGTATTGAACACTTAAAACCTATTAAAAGTTTCTTACCGCTGGGTAACCCCATAATAGACCAAGTGTCATTTGCAGCTAATGCCTTAAACTCCTTACTCATAGTGTGACACTCAGGCACAGAAGCAGCTTGAGTGTAAGTGCATGGTTCAAAAACATGATGCAGACTAAGGGTTTAAGACTAGATGATTTAGAATGAGAGCAATCAATAGACTGAAAAGCATTGCAAAGATACTACTGGAGGTAACAAGTTGATGAGAGGTCTTAGTAGACTTCTAGGTGAAAGATTACATTGTACAAAGCAAGACCAGGAAACAGTGTTAAGGAGACAATGTTAGAGACTTTAACTTTGTATCCATTTAGAAGTGAAACAAGACAAGGAATATGTAATGTTTTAACATTGAAGAGTAAAGAAAGGTCAGATCAATGTCATGATCTGATGCTCCAGAATCTATAGTCCAAATGGCATCACTAATCTTAGTAAGTAAATAAGTTTTGAACAAAACATCGTTAGTCAAGATTTTACCTGTAAAGTTTTAGCAGACGTTATGAGGATTAGTGAGTGGTGAAAGATGAGAGTGCTGCAAGCGGGACAGTATGTAGAAGGACTGATCTTTAGTCAGACTAGAAACATTGACTGGCAGGTTAGAAACACGAGATAAACCAGAACATCAGATTGTGCACCTGTATGACCAGGAGCAGAAGTTGCATATTCAGAATGTGTTGCTGTCTTCCTTAGACCAGTATTCTTAGGGTCACCAGTATTCTCTGTGAACTTCAAATGAGAAGGATAATAATGTAGCCTGTAATATTTCTCAATGGTGTGATTGGCTTTGCAATACAAAACAAAAGAGGTTGTGATGGATCAAAGGATACTTTGGACAGGAACTGTGGTTTGGAGACTCTAGCAGTGAAAGAAGTAGAATTGGATCCAAAATGAGAAGTAGAGGAGACTTGTCTATTTCTATTCAACCAACATGGAAGTGGTTTCATCATAAGAAGTTAAGAACATTCCTTCTAACTTGTAGATAAGTCTCATTAAGTCCCATTGTTTCTATCAAGTAAGACTAACGATTGGACAGCAAAGGAACTAGAGCAAACTGCTGAAGCAGAGGATACAGTGTTGTTATGTAAGTCCCTCATCCTTGTGCATTCTACTTTATACTTTACAGAAGAACAAAAATGAGCTGGTAATTTGATCCAGATCTTTCAAGTTCAAAAACTGTTCAGAAAGGAAACCTTTTCAATTGTTTCGTTAATGGTAGTTATCTTTTTATTTAAAATGTTCTTATTGAAAAACATAACATAAAAAAGTTGTTTCATTGAAGAAGGCTTCTGTTCTCAAGAAGTAATTATACTCATTGGATGATTAAGAGGACTAGTTCGAGTAATCAGACAACTAATATTCAGCTATACCAACAGAAGCTATAGATAAAACTAACTACATTTCAGGGGCTAGCAATCATAATTGTCTTATCAGGTAAGACTAACGATTGGGCAGCGAAGGAACTAGAGCAAACTGTTGAAGCAGAGGATACAATGCTATTATGTAAGTCCCTCATCCTTGTGCATGCTACTTTATACTTTACAGGAGAACAAAAATGAGCTGGTAATTTGATCCAGATCTTTCAAGTTCAGAAATTGTTCAGAAAGCAAACCTTTTCAATTGTTTCGTTAATGGTAGTTATCACGAAATAGTAACTCAAACAGTCGCATCGAAGGATAAAGATGAGTAATACCATGAGAAGTTGGAGTATATTTCAGCAACAATAGGTATCCCTCTTGTTTGTGCTATTTGTCCATGGCCACTATTAGCGTCGTGGACCTGATAAATATTAATACAATAGTTAAAAATACTTTTATATGATTAAATTTTGTTAAAAAATAATGTCTAAAACTTATGGAATCAAGTTACCTGTCCACTTGAGGTGCCATTGATATTTTGAGGCATGGATTCATTAGGAGCATGTTTGCGCATGGATTGTCGCATTTGAAGTAATTCTAATTGCATATTATCCTAATTTTGTGTAATCATATTAATTTCTTCATTTTGTTTCGCCTTCAATTCATTTATCTCATATTCTAACCTTTGTACAATTTCATTAGATGAATCCTCTTCATCAATGTTCTCTAAGAAAGATCTACCACCCCATAGAGCAGAAGGAGTTGGACCAAGTCCTAAACCACGAACATACCCACTTCTTTCATTTCCTAATACCTGGGAATACACATCACATTTCCAAGCAACACGGTGAGGAGGTTGGTCAGTAGATCCCTCACTATTGCTCATTTTCTCATTTATCATGTCCTGACCAAAGAAAATATATTAAATCCAATTTGGAATTCATCTGTTCGCATTTTTTATTTTTCCCTTAATTTTTTCCAATGTAGATAATAAAAGAAAGAATAAATCTTATAATTGCTTTGGCCGAATCATCAACCAATGGTCTACCATCCACACGTTGTTTATGAGTTAATAAGAATATTTCTGCTCGTGTAGGCTCCCTACCATATGCAGTCTAATACAATAAAATTGATGTCATCTATGCTTGACAAGAAGGGTTAAATTATTATAGTTTTTAATTTCAGCAGGTTTACCTGCTCATCCATCAAGGTAGCAATACTTTTGGATGCTCCTGTGTGAGGCATCTTTTGCTTGGTCCTATTATTCCTATTTGTTTGGGTACGTCTCTGTCATTGAAAAATTAAAACAATATCTTATGATTTATAAATAAAAATTGAGCATAACAAAAATCTGAACACTACAAAAATTAGCAACTAGGAGAATGCTTTAGCTTTGTCGGAAAGCCAATAAGATACAAGACCACTCCATTGATCAATTGGTATACGACTTGGTCTATTTTTTAGCAAAGCGTCTTTAGTCTTATACTTTGGAATATGGTCACCTTTTAACTGACACTTGTAATCTTTCCATTTCTTTCCTAGTGACTTTAAGACAAAGGCTTCTCCGCATTTTGGGATAAAGAACTTCTTCTGAAAAAATAAAGCCCACATTTAGAAAATAGAATCATGTATAACAGACCTTGCTCACCTCATAATAATAACTACACCATACCCTCACAAAATTCAACAATTTCTTCTTTTCCTCATTGTCGAAATTTCTCCAATCATATACGTATAGGGGTGTTAATTCTGGAGTTCTTGCAATAATTCCTAGAAAGCTAGAAAGTTTTCGACCCTCTTTTCCAATAGCTTGATTACGACTATTAAACGGCACATCAATTGTTTTCCCCGGAGGAAGTTTCCAAATATCTTTTAGTAATGTAGGTCCACGTACTTTTCTTGCCTCTAAATTACCTAGAAGGAAAAATAATTGATGGACATCAAATGATAAAAACTTATATGGTTAAACAATTGAGAGATGCTTTGCAATATGTTAAATAATAGTATTACGACAAAACAATAGAAAACAAAAACAATATATTATACATGTTGCCTACCTGATGTATCTCTTTTAAATTATGTCTTACTCAGATGTTCACTCTGCTGCAATTTTGGAGTACCAGAGTATAGAGATTCTTGCATAAGACAGTAACGCGAGAAAAATCTTGAAGGTTACAAACCTATTATTCTTGAACTTGACTCACTAATTGTTCTAAGTTGACTCAGGATGTAATAGATATCCATCTCATTCTTTCTTTAAACAAGTTTTCTGAACATAATTAGACAGAAATAATTGGAAGATGTGGCTGAAGGAAGCTTTGAGACTCATCTAATACATGACTCTCATTTTCTTATGTTATCATTTATAATATATAGAGATATGGTAATTGTCTTTACCTATGCATCTATACAAGCAAAAAATCGAAGAGGTTATTTGACAGGAAACTACAACAGTACAATGTCAAGTTTCCAGCAAATGTTAACATTTTTTAGCTTTCCACATTGAAATATATAGAGAATGGACCATAGTAACAAAAACTCTTCAGTTCCATCAACAATGTTTTTCCTAGCATGTATAACTAATAAGAAGTACACATATTAAAACGTATTACCTGATTCATGAATGCCACCAGCAGAATTAGTCAACTCATTAGATTGATCATCGTGATCTTGGGTTTGATTGTGATTCTCACTATTTATCTACTGCTCAATATAAGGCTGAGCTTGATCAATGTTCTGTTCATCCATCAACTGCTCAACATATTGTCGCAGACCTTCATCATTTTATAGTTACAAGTCCAATCTGTTGCGGCCTCTAGTTTGCCTACTTTCTTATCTAAAATGAAATAACTATGTAGATGCATTAAGTTGTACTAGTAGCAAAATTACAAGACACATCCAATACAAGAGAAGGCATTATCATCTTAAGCTTTGAAAACACATACTAATGCACCAGAAATTAAAAAAAATCAAATTCATAAGAACACATTAACACTTCATAATCCAAAGGATATAAAAACAAAATAAAAGAAAGACAAACACTGAAAGTTCACTCAAAACATTCACTAATCAACCAACACAAACATGAAAAATGTATAGCCAACCCACATTCATCTTCTATAACCACCTATCACTCAGCATCACTTTCATTTTCAATATCATTTCCTCCCTCAAGATTAGCTTC
Organism: Solanum chiquidenum; assembly: GCA_029582725.1. Lineage (NCBI taxonomy): Eukaryota > Viridiplantae > Streptophyta > Magnoliopsida > Solanales > Solanaceae > Solanum > Solanum chiquidenum. The sequence continues at coordinate 45,114 of JAJOOS010000238.1, forward strand.
ACCGTTATTTGGAGACGCTTGAGTATGGACTTCCATATCAATTACTATCCCATCGACTCCACTCCTTACCCAATCATTATTCTCAAACTCTGAAACATGGGAATTTTCTAAGATAGCCAAGTCAATAGAATCACTCTGCATTGATGACTCGAGTTGCACACTATTTTCCTCTCCCATATCAAAAACATCTCTAGGTCTAATTAACCTAGGGACAAACCATTCATGATCATGAGGATCTTGTACAAATATTACTTGTTGAGCTTGTTCTGCAAAAATAAAGGGTTCATGACGGTCTCGATCGCCAGAATCAACCAAGCATGAAAAATTCACAACTGTGAAACCCAAGTCATCTTCCATAACTCCTCTACCTTTGGTTACATCAACCCAATCACACTTAAATAAGACAACCTTAAATTCTTCATAGTAGTTTAACTCCACAATTTCAGTCAATCTACCATAATATGAGATATTTGCAGAATTTGGAGCATTGTCGCTTGAACTTGCATAACTTTCGGTTTTTGAAATGACCATAACACCACTATTTTGTGTTTCTAGGTACTCTTCACTTTGTTTTGTTCTGAACCGATACCCGTTATATAAATCATATGCATTAAATATTTTCGCAATGCAACTCGACCCTTGTGCAAGAACTTTAATATTCTTTAACATATCAGATGTGACCTCCAACTCTTTTACCTAACCAAATAGAAAGATTAAACTATAAATTTGGATATAAGGACGAGTAAAATAATTAAGGTAACCAATAACTTAGTCATACTACTTACTTTCTCCTTGAACCACTCACTAAATGTATCGAAATGCATATGATCAAGTTGATGTTGTGTCAAACGACGCTTACGATGTGATCTCTTGATTTCAGCAATATGTTCTTTGTTCATGTGATTCATATATATAAATTTTGTTATCAAATGAAGTAATATACACTTAATCAACAATATATATAACACTTACTTTTTATAACTCTCAACCACCTCTGACTCACAATTGAAGAGCACATGTTGATGTGCCTTCAACAGTGTTTTCTCATCTATTTCATATACATCTACTCCACCGTATGACTCTCCAATAGTAGGAAAAATACATCCGTCTTTACTAGTCTCATGCTCAATCTCATCACTGTATCTTCTTGAACAATAAGACTTTGAATCTCCACCCTCCAAATATCGTAAGCAAAATGCCAAACATTCATTTGCTATGTATGCTTATGCTATTGGACCTTCATGACATGCACGATTACGAACATATGATTTTAAAGTACCCAAGTACCTAGGGAATAAATTAATATTATTAGTTTTATATTATAATATTTAACAACTAAAGGTATATATAATAAAGATTCAGTGATATAATCCATACCTCTCAATTGGGTACATCCAACGATAATGTACTGGACCGGCAAGTTTAATCTCAATTGCCAAGTGAGTAACCAAGTGTACCATAATAGTAAAGAATCCTTGGGGAAAGAGTTTCTCCATATTGGACAATGTTTCTGGAATTTTTTCTTCAAGTAATTTTAACTCTTCTAGTTTTTGAACTTTGCTACATAAAACACGAAAGAATGTGCATAGTTCAATTAAAACAGATTTAACTCTTTTATTTGTTGATCTCCGCAAGGCAAGAGGAAGAAGTTCTTGCATTATAACATGACAATCATGAGTTTTTAGTCCAGATATCTTTCGCTTGCGAATCCAACGTGAGATATTAGAGGCATAGCCATGTGGAAATTTGGCATTTTGTAGTACTTCATAAAACATCTCTTTTTCATTTGAAGACATAGTGAAATAAGTAGGAGGAAGATATGCTCTCCCACTAGCTCGATATTGCGGCCATAAGCTTGGTCTTATTTTCATCTCCTTCAAGTCCAATCGTGCTTCTATATTGTCTTTTGGCGTTTTACCCAGAACCAATAGTGTATATTATGTTATCACAAACATTCTTCTCTATGTGCATTACATCAAGATTATGGCGCACCAAGTTATACTCCCAATAAGGAAGATAAAAAAATATGGTCCTCTTTTTCCATGTATTTTTCATCACCCCACTTACCTCTTCACTTGACTTGCCTAGAGTAAACTTTATATCTTTAACTTGATCCAGCACTTGTGACCCAGATATTGCGCAAGGTGCTGGTCTTGTTTCTTTAGTCCCATCAAATGATTTTGCATCATTTCGATATTTGTGTCCAGACTTCAAGAAACGTCGATGTCCCATAAAACAATATTTCTTGCCATGTTTGAGCCATTTATATTTAGTGTGTATGTTGCAACAAGGGAATGCAAACCGACCAGAAGTGCTCCATCCAGAAAGAGAACCATATGCTGGAAAATCATTTATAGTCCACATGAGAGCTGCTCTCATTTGAAATGTATCCTTTGTAGATGCATCATATGTTTCTGCCCCAACACTTCATAATTCATTTAACTCCTCTATTAATGGTTGAAAAAAGACATCAATATTATTGCCGGGTGATTTTGGTCCAGGAATAAGTAAGGAAAGAATAAAGAACTCTTCTTTCATGAACATTCATGGTGGAAGGTTATATGGCATTAAAATAACTAGCCAAGTACTATGAACAGTCCGCATAGTGCCAAATGGATTAAACCCATCAGAAGCTAATCTCAAGCGAACATTGCGAGGATCTCCAACTAAGTCAGGATACTTACTATCAAAACTTTTCCAAGCTTCAGAATCTACAGGATGTCGTAGAACCCCATCTTTGGTTCGCTCTTCATGATGCCACCGCATTATCTTAGAAGTTTTTGAAGACATAAATAATCTTTGTAGTCTTGGTTTTAAAGGAAAATACCTTAAGACCTTGGCTGGAATTTTCTTCACCTTGTTTTTCCATCTAGAAGCTCCACAAATTTTGCATTCATTGATATCCTTACTAGCAAACTCTTTTCTGAAAAACATACAATCATTAGGACAAGCATGAATCTTTTCATACTTTAAGCCCAAACCTTCAACTATCATTTTGGTCTCATAGAAAGAAGGAGGTAATGTTTCCCCTTTTGGCAACACATCCTTCAATAGTCCAAGCAAAGAATCAAAAGATTCATTTGACCATTTGTACATGCATTTTGTACGATAGATATGTAGCAAAAAGGACAATTTACTAAACTTCTTACATTCAGGATATAGTTCTTCATTTGCCTCCTTTATGAGTCATTCAAATTTATCAATCTCTGGATGGGATTGATTTCCAGACGTATGAGTAGCATTTTACTGTAGGTTTGGCTCCATATCGACCCTTTCATTGACATCAATATCGATAGATTGTGTACAACCTCCAAAGGCATCATGTATCATTCCTCTCATATCATCACCTCTTAAAGTTGACTGACTGCAATTAGTTACTTAAGTATTGTTTGATCTATTTAGAGACTCTCTGTGACAAAACCAAGTATCATATGATGGCAAAATACCATTAACTACAAGATGATCATATGTTGTATCCCTATTTACTTGATGAAAAAGCACATATTTTGTACAGGGACATGCAATTTTGTCTCCATCTTGTTTTTCAGAAAAAGCATGATTTATAAAATCCTTGACTCCATCCAAGTATTCTTTACTAACTCTATCACAATACATCCACTTTTTATTTCTAAAATTATCCATAACGATGAATATATTCTTTCTTTCAACAATTACTGTAAAAACTAAAGATACGTTAGTAAAATATGGTGGAATTAGTCAATATGTAATTGCATAACTCACAAGATGTCATTTTAACAATTAAAATTATCAAACAGAAAGTTGATACTAACTATATCCAAATAATGTGTTAGCTCAACACACATGGAAAAGTTAGAAGTCTTTCATTAAACATTCCCTTCCCAAGTCATGCTAAAATGCAAAAATTTGCCCATAAATGAATCACAGTTTAAACAAAGAACAATATTAATTACATTTACCTATTGTAAATAAACTTTTATGGAAGTTAGGTTTGAAGAAGGATAGGCTATGGATTCAAGATATTCATGCTTACAACATCAAAGATAAAAATATATGGAATATCATCCCAAGACAAGGTTATACGCCGAGGTTAGCAATACACTTAAGGATTACATAGAGGACTCAAATGGGGTGCACAAATTGACTAGATTATGTGATATGTAGCACGAACCTGAGACAGTTGAGCACCTTTTCTTTGAGTGTCAATTTGATAATATCATTTGGTATTGACTTTTCTAAGATGCCTAAGGTTTCCCAAATGTCTATGGGCTGGTCTAATAAGGATAGTTGGGCGTTAAAATATTCTAAACGAAGTTCTAGTTAAGCTGAAATCTTAATTATATTACTAACAGATTGTGTCTAACATTTATTGTTAGAAAGAAACCATCAAGTTAAAGCTTGTAAAGTAAAGACTATTCTAAGAAGGGTTGCTCAAAATACTCATGTTCGAGAAGAAATTGCAGAACCTACATGCAGTTTGTAGTAGCGCCTACTTTCAGATTTAAGCATTTAATGGTCAAGTATTCAGAGCTTCTGATTGTAATACACTTAAGGCTTACGTAGATGGCTAAAGTAGGGTGTACAAACTAACGCGATTGTGACCTGATTGTATGTTATGTAGCAGAAACCTGAGACAATAGAGCACCTTTTCTGAAAGTTCCAATTTACTTCTATCATTTGGTCTCAACTTCTATGATGCCTAAGGGTATACAGGATGGTCTGGAGGTTAGTTGTGCTATAAAAAAAATTCTATAAGCAGTTCTAGTTAAGTTGAATCTTAATTATCTTACTAGCAGATTATATCTACCATTTATAGTTAGAAAGAAACCATTAAGGTATAGCCTGCATAGTTAAGAATATTCTAAGAAAGGTTGTTCAAGATATTCATATACAAGGAGAATTACAGAAACCACATATGATTTTATAGCTCCTACTTACAGATTTAAGCTTCTAAATGTTCAAGTATTCAAAGCTTCTGATTAAAATACACTCAAGGCTTACATAGGTAGCTGAAATGGGGAGTACAAAGTGACCTGATTGTGTGTTATGTAGAAGGAACCTGAGATTATTAAGCACCTTTTCATCAAGTGTTGATTTACTCCTATAGTTTTGTCTCAAGTTCTAAGATGCCTAAGGGTGTTGAATATCTGAAATCATTTGTATGCTTGCTAAATAACTGACATGAATCACCTCAATATTTTATTTTGATATAAAATTAGAACTGTACACCTACTAGGAGCATCACCTTGTATATTTGTATTTTGTCAGTTTTTCACACATTACATTTCTATCAGCTCCTTAACATCTTTCTTCACTAAAGCATGACTCTAATTGCAGTTTACCTTAAAGTTCCATATCAGACACATAAAAAACACATATGATCATTATAATCGCCATGAGAAGTAGCAGAAATTTTTTTTGATGCCTAAGGCTGATCTGTTGAGGTTAGTTAGGCTATACCAAATTCTAGAAGTAGTTCTAGTTAAGCTACAATCTTCATGATATTACAAGCAGTGAAATAGAGATAGGACATGAAAAGACATGGATAAAACAGAGTATGATACAACTTCACTTCCCTTCTCACTTTAAGCGACAAAAGCACTCACTTTTAAGAACGCTACTCAAGAGTTCTCCCAAAATAGTAATAGCATTTGGATAGAAGTGTAGCTATATTTTATTTTTCTTAGCTCAAGCTGAATCTAGTTCCCTTTCTTCAACCCAATGAACTTTCTATTGAATTCTAACACTCAAAACATCTTCTCACTTCAAAATACAATTTTCAGCTCTATTCGCAAGAATGTTACTCAAGTCATAAATTCCTTCTAACAACTCCATCAAGAATATGAGAATGAAAAAACAGAGAAACTTGCTTGGAGACAGTAAGTTAAAAAAACAAACTTAAAGCAGCTAGCTTGAGCTACAGAAAAACAGAGAAAAGAAGAAGAAGAATATAAGAGAAAAGAGCTGAAATTTTTTACTTTACTTCTAAATTTTTTTAGCAATGAACAATGTATTTTTCAATTACCAATTGCACAAATCAGATAGTTGTAAAAGAGTACTATCACAGACTAAGTAATGAAGTTTCATCGATTCGCTTTGGTTTCTAGTTCTTCAACAGGGAAACAGGGAAAAGTTCTCAGTTTCTAAACTTAGAGAAACAATCTTAAGAATCAAACATTCCTTTTCAATTAAATCCCAAAATCGAGAAGAAATTCAGTTCCAATTTAATAATATCCTCAATTGGAGCATATACATCAACACACTACAAAAGTTTTTAAATAGTTTGGTGTTCTGTTTTAGATTCAAACAAACAATCACGAGAATTGAATACATAACAAAAACCATAGCAAGCATATCAATCAATTTCCCAGCAAATTAATAGTAGACATAAATCACACAACACATTTTGTAAATACATTAGAATTACGTTTACAAAATCAGAAATCACCTCAATTGTTCGAGTACTTGGGAAAGTAGAATGTTTATCCGATGAAGACACCAAAGTGTAGGATACGATCAATTCTGTCAAAACCTACAGAAAAACGTAAATACAGAAGAAAATTGAGAAACCTTCAAACTTCACATAAATCCTGAAATCAATTCTTATTCAATTAGTTAACAGAACTTGACCCAAATATTTTTGCAGCTATTATCTGATAAGATTTCGTTTCAATAAGAACATGATATGAAGAATCTGAAACTTAGAATTTCTACGTGAAGATGGAGAATAGGGCAGAGCTACGTGATATATATGAAGAATATGAAGCTAATTCTACGTGAAGATAGAGAATAGGGAGAGTTATGTGAATAAGGAAACGCTATGTTGAATATGGCAGAGGTGCATATCGATATACCTGTGAAGATGGAAAATAGGGCAGCGCTAAAGAATAAGCCAAGCTATCATAAAAATGGCAGAGGTGCTGATCGATTTCCAGGCAGTCGACTATAGAGAGAATAGGGTTTTTCTTTTAACTTTATAATTTTAAAGTTTATTATTAATAATTGGAGGGAATAACTAATTGTACTAGAAAATTTTGGAGGGAAAAATAAGGATGAAAGTTGAGTTCAATTAATGACTTTTACAGGCAAATAAAATTTATTTGTCACTAAAAATATATCTTTTAGCGGCTATAGTTCATCTGCCACTAATATCTCAGCTTAAAGAATTAATTAGCGACAAATAATTAATTGCCGCTAAATAATTGCCACTATAACCCTGTTTTGTGGTAGTGAATGCATGTGCTTTTCCTTTACCCTTGCCTTTCCCACCAACTAGACCCAACAACATGCAAGCACAACTCCACAAGATTTAACCAATTTTAAGGCACAAAATTTAGGGAATTCGACACTATACATAATACGGGCAAGATTATCAAATTAGAACATACATTCAAACATTCTAATCTTATCAGAGAGGCCCAGCACACGACAACAAGATAAGATCATTTGCATAAGAGTACACAATTGTAAAAAATAAACTCGGGGTTTGAAAAACCAACCTTTAATGCTGATTAATCAAGACTAAAATGCTAGGCGGCAAAGTAATCCCAATTCGAGCACAAATTAATGACTAAAATACTACTAGAAATGCAAAAATATAGAAACTAAAGTGCGGGTGTGAGTTTGTAAAGTTCGAAAGTGATGGAAAGTGAACAGTTGGAATTTTAAACCTTTGGCCTTTTAAGAAACCATACAGTTCTCGCCCATTTGGCGACATTAGTCTTGCCCGCCAAACCACTCGGTGACACGCTGAGTGGTCACTTACCTTGCCGAGTTTTATAGGACCCTCAGTTGATGTGGAGGTCCAAACGGCAGTATAGATCGCGATCGACGACCTGGTCGGCGACTCGCCAATAATTTCCTGGGATCGCCGAGTTTTACAGACTCCAATGTAAAATTATCTTGAGTCCAACGGCGGTCTGGTTTGGGGTCGCCGACCTCTTCGGCGAAGCACCGACTGGACCTTTAGCTCACCAACTTGCACTTTTCAACCACTTTCCACACTTTGACTTGCACATTCAACACACCATTATTCTAAACTTAAAAAGAAAGAAAATAAAACTTGGGTTGCCTCCCAAGAAACGCCTTAGTTAATGTCGTGGCACGATGCAAGTCCACCTTCAAATTTCATTCTTGGGGTTGGCCATAGTGTCACTAGGCAAACCCTCCTTAGGCTGTGAGTAAAGACACGACAACACTTGGTTTATCTAGGAGTCTTGTAGCTGAATAATCATGGAATGGGAGGTTATCATCTGATTAAGCATTAGGACATTCTGCTTTATCTCATTCAACACTCTATCTTGTTCTTCAATTTTGTGTAGAATAAGTGAGAGAGCCTCTTCATTTTGTTCACCAACCTGACACTCGTGATGGGGAAGGTACTTGTCCTGCTTTTTGGACCTTGCCTCCAACTCCATAATTCTCTTGGACAAGACGTCCAGTTGCATCAACAATGCGGCCCATTCTTGGTCTTTCTCTGTTTCCTTGTTGGTTTTAATCATGCCATCAAGGAGTTGGGCTACTACTGCTTATGGTTGTTGTATCAAACAACCTGCAAAAAGTTTATCAACAACGCTTCTATTTTCGGGACCAAGACCTCTATAGAAGCATTACAGTAGCAATTTTTATCTGGCATTCCATGAGTCTGGCACTGCTGCAGTAATGCCTTAAATCTCGACCACATCTCATGGATAGTTTCACCCCCTATTGCTTGAACGTTATGAGGTTAACCCTAAGATTCAACAGTCTTAAAAGGGGGTGGTCCATTTGGCAACCCTTGTCACCATTCACACTCATACTTCCTATTTCAACACACAAACAAGCAAAACAAAACTAAAATTAAGTAAGTATCACTATTACTAACAAGAACAAAATCCAACTTAACTAAAAATTCTCAAATATCACCACTCCCCGATAGCGGCGCCATTTTGATAAGATTTTAAAAAAAATATACGCTATCAAAGACACTTCATCCAATACTAAGTGTCAACGATCGTTCAATAGTAATATAACCCAACTAAATGAGTTGGGGTCGAGTCCCAAGGGAGTGGTTCGTAATTGAGAATCAATAGGCAAGTAAGAATATGCTCAAGTCAATCATAGCTAAAAACATTTACGAATAAAAGCATGGTTTAAATTATAGGTGACACAAGTGTCAAATATCAAAGGGGGTTGGTTTCAATTATCAACTAAAACAACAAATAACACGAAAACACGAATATAGAGATGGGTTATTGGGATGTGAATGGATTATGGGCTAAGGTAGACAATCGGGTAATTGCAATTAATAGTGAATAGCTATAAATCAGTGATTAAGCTAGACTTTAATGGGAGTAAACTTTCTCTCGAACAATTTACCCCGAATCAAATTGGTTTCTCTCAAACACCAATAAGCAGCAATGAAGAACAACCTTTGCTTTAGTACATTCACTCTCTCGAGCTGAATGTGTGGAAAAGGGTTTAGCGTTCACGCTCTCGAGCTGAACCCATGACAACCCAATACCCACAGACCATCGATTCATAAATTTTAGTTTTAAAAATTCTCTCTCGAACAAGCCAAAAACACAAAGTTAGGATTATTTTTGCAATTACAACCCATTAATTTCAACCATAATTACTGAATGGAATCACTTTTAAACAACATTTACACTATCAATTAACAATACCCAGCAGCTACATCAACCCATAATCACATCCCAATAATTGGGGTTTTAGCTAGACATCACAAAAAGGTAAAAATTGTTACCGAGTTGTGTTTCCATCACTGGGTAGGATTGATATCTTTACAAATGTCTAAGATAAAGACTCTTCAACACCCACTTCCAATTTCTCAGAAATGGAAATCTTCAAATATTCAAAGCTAAGGAAATATTGTCTATAAACTCAGTTCTCAGCTCTAAACTTGAAAACTGAATAAGAATGAAAACTACTCAATGCTAGATGCTAAACTAAAAATTTAAAAACGTATTTATAGTCGCCCAAAAATGTGTTGCGAAGGACCATTCGGTGCAGTAAGTCGGGATCGCCGATCCACCTGGCGATCCGCCCTTTGGTCCATTCCATCGCCTTTTTGCTTTGGCCTTCAGTATCTTCAGATTTTGTAATTTGGGTGATATGGCACTACATCGCGAAATGATTCAGTGACTCGCCGACCGCTCCTTTCGACCGTCGACTTGATTTTCTCCTTTAGGGCTCGGCACACTGGAACATTAGGCGAGATATCAGCCATTCGGCGATTCTCCCAATGGATTAGGCAATCCTCAGGCCTTCTTTTCTTCGTCCTTTCAGCTGCCTTGTTCCTTTTTGCTCATTAGTGTCCATGCTTTGTTCCTCAATCTAAATACCTGAAATTCAAGGGTTTACATCAGTTATTGGCATAAAATATGCATTTGAGGATACTAAATATATTAAAATAAAGCCCTAAATAAGTCCAAATCGTGGATTCATCACACGACTTAGAGAAATGAAGAAGTGAAGTTTCCTAAACATCTAATAGCCTCTCATTCATAAATGTGGCACGCTTCACACATATGAACAAGACTCTACTAGACGTGGCTTGAAACATCCTAGAACCATTCTAAACCTTGTGCTTTGATTACCAAATTTGTCACGACCCAGGGGTACCCCTTAAATGCAACAAGGTGTAAAAGACCCTGAGAGGTCTCATCCAAGCCGCTTAGCATATCATAACATAAAGTAATAGAAAATGGTGTGAAAATTTAAAACATTTCAACACAATTGAAGTCTTCTATAAAACGAGAGAAAGTTTAACATATTTGTCTCAAACCATCTAAAACAACATGAATAAAGTCTTGGGTCACAACCCATACAATAGTCCAAGACATAAAGGAAAATCATAAAAGATAGTGGCGTTCACATCCTCGAACACAATGAGGACTCACCAAATCTTCACTTCCTTGATCAATAACGAAGCTAGCCACGAGTGTGAGAATCTATATCGTCAGACCCTACATTTGATAAGAATGTAGGCAAGAGTATGCGTTAGTACAATCAAGTACTAAATATGATGGCTAGCACACACAACATAACATAAGCATTAGTAATCATAAGACATAAGGAATAAGCATAATCAAAGCATAATAAACATCATAATAAAAGAGAAATACTTCCTTAAGTAGCCTTACCTAACCTTAGCCAAGACTTGGGTCATCCGCCTCTAGTCAAGGTCACATCATGGATGGCATATCAAGCAACAATCCAATCACATCATCCTCATAACATAATTACATTATTCATGCTTACTCTTAAAGACATGGGGATTCGCCTCAATGCCTAACTTATAAAGGCTAATGGGTATTCGCCTCTTGCCTTACTTACTTTTAGATCACGGGTACTCGCCTCCACAATCTCATCATATGACACGGGTACTCGCCTTTACATCATTTCATAGGGATCATGGGTACTCACCTCCATGTCCATTCATCATAGTAAGAACGTGGGGACTCACCTCTTATTCAACTTTAAGGAGTATGGGAATCACCTCATATCCTTACATATGGAGGTAAAGGGTAATCGCCTCTAGCCTCATCAATTTCATAAGATTTTAGTCTAGAGTCATTTTAGGTGAGCAATCCTTTCAACCTAGAATCATGCATTTGAGTAAACCTTTCACATTCATACATTCATAACTAAGCAATTCATGTGGGAAGTATCTCTTCCTCAACAGTAACATCAATTACCAACTATATCATAAGCTTTACTTTCGAAGCCCTAATTCCCATGATCATCATCTAAGCTTTATCCTCAAGAAATTAACATCATATTCATCATATATGCTTCAATCTCAAGCAATTCTAGTCATAATTCAACAATCCTATAAGGAGATATTAAAACCCATAAAGTTTCCCTTCAAGGCATCAAACTCAATTATATCAATTCTAGGTCAAATCATGAAATAGACATGGTTACATGTAATTTCATCCTAGAAACACGTAATCCCATCAATTCAATCATAAATAATCATAATCCACTCAATCGGATCAACGTTCAACATAACCCACAACATTGGAAGAAACCCTAACTAGAATTGGGGAAATTCTTCTTCAAATTAAGGATTCTAGGGGACTCAATGGGAGGAAGAATTCCATGGATGAAAAGCCATCATACCTTTGTCACAATGCCCTAAAAAGCTTGAAATTTAGAAGACTTGATCTTGACCTAGCTTCAATCTCCTTCTTCTTCTTCCAACTTCTAGAGAGAGAATATTTGAGAGAAGTTTTGGGAATTCTTTTGGGATTTTGAGAGAACGACTTGAATGAGAGGTTTTGGGGATTAAAAATACTTATATAGGTGTTTTAAACTTATGAAAAATTACACCACTTCAATTTAATTAAAACCAGAAAAGACCCATATGCCCCTAAAATCAAATGTCAGTCACAAACCACGGATCCCCGATCGATGGACCGTCGACTGACCTACGGTCCGTTCTGGTCAGTCGTGGTCCATTGTCAGAAACTTTTGGCCAAACGATGGCTCCCTCAACCACGAATCGTGGACCCATCCACAGAGCGTGGGTCTTGGCCGTGGTTCTGCCTCAGGCAGTTTCCATGGTGCCCTATCCATGAGGCCCACCTACTGAGCGTGGGTCCAACCATGGGGCGTGGTTGGCCCTTGTGGGTGACACCTGGAACTTCTCTAAAAGCTGCCATTTTACCTCTTTCGAATCCGGGGTATTACAGACTTGTTCATCATCATCTTTATTGATGATATACTCATTTATTCTTAGAGTGAGGAGGAGCATGAGACTTATCTAAGAGTTGTTCTGCAAACTCTCAAAGATCGCCAGATATTCGCTTCGTTGAGCAAATGTGAATTTTTGTTACAATCTGTTGCTTTCCTTTATCATGTGGTATCCAACGAAGGGATCTGAGTAGATTCTCAGAAGATTGAGGCAGGGCAATACTGGCCCAGACCTACCTCTCCAACAGATATCAGAAGTTTATTGTGTTGGGCCGGTTATTACAAGAGGTTTGTTGAAGGGTTTTCATCCATAGCTTCCCATTGACCAAGTTGACTCAAAAGAAGGTCAAATTTCAGTGGTAAGATGAGTATGAGAAAAGCTTCTCAAAACTGAAGACTAGGTTGACTATAACTCTGGTCTTGACTCTACCAGATGGTTCAGATGCTTATGTAATTATTGTAATGCATCTAGGGTCGGCCTAGGTTATGTGCTGATGCAGAGAGATAAGGTCATAACTTATGCTTCTAGACAACTTAAGGTCCATGAGAAGAACTACTCGACTCATGACCTAGAGTTTGCAGTCAAAATACTTACCCTAAAGATTTGGAGACACTAATTGTATGGTGTTCATGTTGATGTATTCACAATTCATAAGAGCCTCCAGTATGTGTTCACCTAGAAAGAGTTGAATCTTCGTCAGAGGAGATGGCTTTAATTCCTCAAAGACTATGACATGAATGTGCTTTACCATCCTGGTAAGGCCAATGTAGTGGTTGATGCTCTCAGCAGCTGTCTATGAGTAGTGTAGCACATGTTGAGGAAGAAATGAAAGAGCTAGCCAAAGATGTTCACCGGCTTGCTCGCTTAGGAGTTTGCCATACAGACACATCAGATAGTGGAGTGATAGTTCAGAATGGATGAGAATCTTCATTGGTAGTGGAGATTAAGGAAAAACCAGATAGTGATCCTATATTACTTCAGTTGAAAGGTGATGTTCATCAGCAAAAAGTTGAGGTTTTCTCCCAAAGGGGAGATAGTGTGCTTCGTTACCAGGGTTGCTTATGTGTTCCTAATGTGGGTGAGTTGAGGCAACAGATCCTTAAAGAAGCTTATAACTCCAGGTATTCCATTCATCCAGGTTCCACTAAGATGTTCCGTGATCTACGAGAAGTCTTTTGGTGGAATGACATAAAGAGGTACATAGCAGATTTCGTTGCTAATTGAATAAACTATCAACATGTTAAGGTAGAACATCAGAAATCAGGAGGTATGACTCAGGAGATTAATATTCCTACATGGAAGTGGGAAGTGATAAATATGGACTTCATTACGGGTTTACCTCATACTCAGAGACAATACGACTCTATCTGGGTGATAGTAGACAGAGTCACTAAGTCTGCTCACTTCTTGGCTGTCAGGATTACAGATTTAGCGGAGGACTACGCCAAACTCTACATCAATGAGATAGTCAAGTTGCATGGGGTTCCCTTGTCTATCATCTCAGATAGAGGTTCTTAGTTTACCTCTCATTTCTAGAAATCATTCTAGAAAGGTCTTGGTACTCATGTAAATCTCAGTACAACATTTCACCCACAGATGGATGGTCAGGCACAACGTACCATTGAGACCTTAGAGGACATGTTGAGATCTTGTGTGATCAATTTAAAAGGTAGTTAGGATGATCACCTACCTCTCATAGAGTTCACCTATAATAATAGCTTCCATTCCAGTATTCAGATGGCCCCTTATGAGGCACTATATAGGCGTAGATATAGATCTCCGATTGGTTGGTTCTAAGTAGGTGAAGTAGCCTTAATTGGACCAGATTCGGTTCATGAGGCTATGGAGAAAGTTCAAATCATCAGAGATAGACTAAAGACAGCCCATAGTCGTCAGAAGTCCTATGCAGATGTGACGAGAAGAGACTTAAAGTTCAAAATTGATGATTGGGTTTTCTTGAAGGTGTCACCTATAAAGAGGGTGATGAGATTTGGAAAGAAAGGGAAGCTCAGTCCTAGATAAGTAGGTCCTTACAAAATCATGAAAAGAATTGGTAATGTGGCTTATGAGTTAGAGTTGCCCGCAGAACTAGCAGGGGTTCATCAAGTCTTTTACATTTCCTTGTTGAAGAAGTGTGTGGGTGATCCAACATTGATATTACCATTAGAGAGTGTGGATGTGAAAGATAGTCTCACTTATGAAGAGGTGCCAGTCAAGATCCTTGACCATCAGGTCCATAGGTTGAGAAATAAAGAAGTCACTTCAGTGAAGGTTTTGTGGAGGAGTCAGTCCGTAGAGGGAGCTACTTGGGAAGCAGAAGTAGCCATGAAGGCCAAGTATCCTCATCTCTTTCCTTCCAATTCTGTTTCAGCTTGATGTAATAGTTCCTCTCTAGTCTCTCAGTTTATTCTTGCGTAAATTCAATCTCATTATCTTGTTCCTTCAGTTGTTCTTCCATTTCAGCATATTTGCATGTTCTTGGAACTCAGTTCAGTTATATATCAGTTTCTAGTACTTAGTGGTAAGGATTCCAGCTCTTTCCCTCCATACTCGACTTGTTTAGACTTCATTCGAGGATGAATGTTCCCAAGGGGGAGATATTGTAACACCGTAGACTCGAGAAAATAGAAAATGCAGCTTTCCAGAATCTTGTGTCAAAACAAACGAAAACCACCCACGGACCATAGGTAGAACTAAGGACCGTAGGTAGGGTCCCGTGGTTCAGTCCCAAACATAGGGGAATTTCAGAATCTAAAGATAAGACCTACAATCGTGGTCCACGGTCCGTCGATGGACCCACAGACTATAGGGGGACCCTCATTGGGGTCCAAGTTTTATGGTCTTTGATCCCACCCACGGTTAACCAGTACGGTCCGTGATTGTACCTACTAACTGTAGGTCAGGGTCAGTAGCCAATTAGAGGAAAATTGTTGTTGGTTCAACTTTAAACAGTCATATCTTTTAGCAAAAAATGAATTAGGTGGCCCATGACCTATCAAATGAAAGATAATTGAATCCTCTTTCTAATGCCACCGAGTTTGCAAAAATCCAAGCTCGAAGTAAAAATGTATGCTCGTTTAAGTGAAGCCCTTTCAGGCAAAGCATGACCGACAACTCCTAACGACGGTTGGTAGGTCAAATGACGGCCCGTCAGTCCTGTAGTAGGTGGTACTCGTCAGATTTAAGTCAGGGTTGTTTTGGTCCTTTCCCCTATGCGTTGGGCCTTTGAACTATGTCGTTTGATGCCTAAACTACGTCGTTTTACTCAGTTTAAGCCTAATAACTTAGTCAGACATACCAAGGACCCTCATTCTCCAAAAATCATCCAAACTTAGAGCAACAAGGAGAAGAAAGAGGCGCCAGTTTCCCAAGAACAATCATGAGAATTGCTTCAAGTTTCAGCCCCGAAAATGAAGGATTTCTCCGTAGATTTTGTCACCATGTATGTGGGATTTCACTTGTGGGTCCCTTTCATCCACTAGGTCCCTAGAATTCAGTCAGTTTTTGATTCTCCATATCTTGCTTAGACCTAGGGTTTCTAAAACCTTGGATATTTACTGTGATTTAGCTATTGTAGTATCCTAAATCGAAATAGGTTGTTTCTTAAAAAGTTTGCTTAATTCCTTATATGAAACTCAGAACCCTAGTTGTATATATTCTCTTAGTTCATAAATTATACTTGCTAGGTCAGTTAAACAGATAATCATGCTCCAGATTTTGAATGTCACACTATCAATATATAAATGTTGCATTTGTAGATTGCATGTCCGTATTTTGAGCTATTCAGTAATTTAACATTTCAGTTACATTTGTGTCATATACATATTCAATTGGAAGTAGACTTAGCACCAAGTTGGACTAGGGTTCAGCGTACCCTCATAGTCTAGAACTACATTCCTTTGTAAGAGTATAAGTCTCCTCTGTTAGGTATCAGATTTAGTGATTACGCCAGTCATGCCTTTATACCCCTAGCAATGTATATTGGGTCCTCTCGATGGTGCATATACACCAGACTCCAAGTTTAGCTCATGTGATTTTGTCGGTTAATAGTAGCTCCCACAGTCAGACTCTAGTGCATTTGACCAGATTTTCAGTATATACTTCAGTATTCAGTTTAGTATGTCATGTTCATGATTAGCACCTGGTCATTACATTCAACTTAGCTTTTTGGTGATGTTTCAATAATTACATTCTTTCTCAGTTTATGTTATTGTTCAGTTATGCTTTGTTCAGCTTTTATATATTTGTTCAGCTTAGTATCTATATCCTACATGCTCAGTACATTCCAAGTACTGACGCATACTCTGCACTGCATTCTTTCATGATGTAGGTTCATGTACTCATTATCCAGATCACGCTTAGATCGATTCTCGGTCCGCATTTAGCAGCTTTAGTGGTGAGTCCTCATATTTCGAGGACAATAAACATGCTTTCATTTTAGTCTTTACTTTCAGTTTTGTTAGAGTTAGTTGGGGGGATGTCCCAACAACTCAACTCAGTTAGAGGCTTTTCAGACATAGTAGTAGAATTTTCTTGAGTTCTTAAGTTTGTCTTTCAGTTATTACTAAACTGTTAGTATGTTTTATATATTCAAACTAATTGGGGTTTTCCCCATTTTCAGATATCCATTGTTTTAGCTTCCGCATAGTGCATATTTTATATGCTTGATATATGCTAGACACAGGATTAGCTTGGGATCATTCGTGATCCTAAATCCCGTGTTACGTCAAGGGGGTAGCCTTGGGGCGTGACAATTAGGATGGTGTTGCAAAGAGACATGTTCTGCTCTTCTTCTCCTTTACCAACTTAACGAAGATGGTGCTTAATTTCACATCATCTTCACCTTCTGTAAAGTCAAAATGTAATTAGATCAACAATTTTTTGGGGCAATTTGATATTTGAAGTGATCAAGATTCTAAATTTCATATATGACACTTGAGTTTTGTTCTCCATTATTAAAAGCAAAAGTCTCGTGTCGCCACCATTTCTTGCAGATTCAATGAGAAAAAAAATATTTCAATTGATAATTTTTTAATATCAAATCAAATGAAAAATAAATTAATAAAGTTGCTAATAAATGGGTTTGCATAATGCCTAAATACATGCAGTTCTATCAATTCAATCATAAACAGTCATAATCCACTCAATTGGATCAAAATTCATCATAACCCACAACAATGGAAGAAACCCTAACTCAATTGGGGAAATTCTTCTTCAAATTTTGGAATTCTACGGGACTCCATAGGAGGAAGGATCCCATGGATGAAAAGCCATCATACCTTAGTCACAATGCCCACAAAATCTTGAAGGTTGGAGGACTTGACCTTGACCTAGCTTCAATATCCTTCTTCTTCTTCTTCCAACTTCTAGAGAGAGAATATTTGAGAGGAGTTTTGGGATTTTTTTTGGGATTTTGAGAGAATGACTTAATTGGGTGAATTTAGGGGTCTAAAATGCTTATATAGGTGGTCTAGGTTTAGTCAATACGACACCACTTACTTCTAATTAAAACCGGAAAAGATCCTTAAGTCCCCAAAATAATTTTTGTGACATGACCCACGAGAGCATGACCTACGGACCGTGGATGGACCAACTGTCACGACCCAAGCCTAGGGCCTAGACGTGACCGGCGAATGAGGAACCCGAAGGAACCTCAAACAAGCCTCATAGCGTATCATTACACATCCTTGGTCGCGGAAGCAAATAAAATGACCATAAGCGATAAGCATAATCAAGGGG
>JAJOOS010000239.1:0-56316 GCA_029582725.1 Solanum chiquidenum
GACACACCAAGATCTCCCTTAAATGTCTACTTGTGCAATGTCTAGATGATGTCCCATTCCACCACCTATCCTAAGTAGTACACCCTTAAGAGACCCTAGTTCATTCATTCATTAATGTGGGGGAGAGCCTTAACCGACATAGA
Organism: Solanum chiquidenum; assembly: GCA_029582725.1. Taxonomy (NCBI): domain Eukaryota; kingdom Viridiplantae; phylum Streptophyta; class Magnoliopsida; order Solanales; family Solanaceae; genus Solanum; species Solanum chiquidenum. Next base: position 144 of record JAJOOS010000239.1, read on the forward strand.
CCATGGAGCTTGACATGGAATCCCGGTAATACCCTTACCGAATGAGGGATCCGCACTTGCCTAAGGTAGGGCCATACTTTTAGCCTTTAAGTGGTAGAGACCACTAGCTAGTCCTATGTGGGAACATAGTTAAGGGACAGAAGGATTGCTTCTAAGTACCCACATCTCAACTAACGACGGGGCACCCATCTTAAGGGTTGCTACTAAATACTCACATCTCAACTAACGAAGGAGTATCCACCCATCTTCATATCCTCTCGGTGCTAGACATCACTCCCCTACGGAGTTCGGACATTCAATCCATTCATTCATTTAGGGATAAGGATTGCTACTAAGTACTCTCATCTCAACTTAAGAAGGAGTACTCATCCTAGCCCAACATTCATTCATTTAGGGTTAAGGATTGCTACTAAGTATTCTCATCTCAACTCACGAAGGAATACCCATCCTAACCCTCATTCATTCATTAAGAAAGCTCTTGGATTCAAAGATGAGAAAACCTTTCATCTAGGAACCCCATTCATTTAAAGGAGTACATTATGAGACTATCCTTACAATAGACCCAACTTTCATTTATTAGCATTAACTCCCATTCTTTTCATTCATTCATTTTTCACTAGGTGTGAGAGTAGGTAAACATAGCCTATCCCAACCTCACCTTCATTATAAGTCATTCAAAGAAGACAACAACCAAGCATAACACATCAAGTCTCTACACAAGGTCACCTTTCATGCTCTTAGACCATACACAAATTTACATCATATCACATTACCTTCACATAATCAACATTACTCAAAACAACAACCATCCAACTTTGCCTACAAGGTCATAATCACAACATACTTATAAAGTAAACACCTCCCCACTTTCAAAGGGATCAAACCTTACAATTCTAACATCTACAACATATATATACAATAATAGAATTAATAACCTATTCACAACTTCATCATCATAAACCTTAGGTCACAATTGCCCATTCAAGGCCAACATCCAATGTAACACAATTGACCATCAATTCCTCATAATTCAATATAGAACAATACATAAATAAATAACCCATAACAATCTACACATTAATATCACATTATTAGCTCATAATCAATAGACCCACTTTAGACCCAAAATTAGGGTTACAAGATATGCAAGGGTTCATGGAGTTTTTTACCTTAAAACCATCAATAGTAACATAAATCAACATTTGAAATACTTTCATGCAAGAACCCAAGCTTAGAATTGAAATTGGGGTTTTTAGTGTTTTTGAAAAACCATGAAATCACTTTGATTTGGCTCTTTGATTGAAAGGAGAATCAAAGATAAAATCCCCATACCTTAACCTTCATGACTCCCACGAAATTTGAGAAGAATACAGTTGAAACCTTCAACCCAAGCTTTAACTTTACCTACCCTTCAGTGGAGTTCTAGAGAGAACATTATTTGAGAGGAAAGGTTCAATTTGAAGAATGGGGTCTTATTCTAGGTCTTGGGGTTTTAACCCCTTAAAATACCCTAAAATAGGTAGAATAACCGATTATAATAATTCTTCAAAGTACCCAAACTACTCCTCACATAGTTGGACCCTTTTTAACAAGTCAAACTTGAATTATATTTTCGCAGATTTCATCGGGAAATAAGTCAGCGACGCGGAGGTGTTCCCGCAAGATTTTGGAAATTAAATTTCGAGACAGAAGAGTCCGCGATACGTCTGCGATGCGGACCAAAACTTTTGGCCCTTGGTGGAGCTAGTCCGCGACGCAGACATGCTCCCTCCAAGCACAATCTCAAGCTGCCCTGGCAGCTTGTTTGGCCAAGGGTTGGGGTCCTTTTCGAGGATCCTTAGGGTGGTCCCAGGGCTCCGTATTCGAACGTTTTGACCCTAAAAACATTTATTAAGGCACTAGAGTCACCACCACTGATTTTAGACTCCAAAAAACACATAAAAACATGCAAGACTCACTAGAACACACTAGCACGCAAACGACTAATTTTTGAACGCCTCTTTGACGTTTGACTTCAAACTCAACTAAACTGACCTATGAACTCATTTTCAAGCATTTATACAAGTTTATCAACTACTAACACACATGTGAAGCTCTAATTATCCTATTTCATTTTGAGGGGCGTTACAGTATCTAACAAGTTTTTTTAAATACCTTAAGCTTGGATTGACCATGATTATGGCTTATGTTTTCTTACGTTTAATCATTTGATTTAGCTTGGTCATTGCATGTCATGTAAAGTCCTTTTATTATGATTTCATAACTATGATGTATTGGTATCATACATAGTACATTCCATGTACTAATTGTCACGACCCAGGGGTACCTCCCTTGATGTAACAAGGCGTATAGAACCCCTAAGGACTCCATACAAGCCACTTAGCTTTCATAACATAAGAATAGAACAACAAAGAGTAAAACACATTTCAAGTCTTAAAAGTGTTTCATAAAATAAAGTGGAAGTCTAGACTTGTCTCAATATAACCATCTCTTACAATACTTGAATGAAATAGGGCCTAGCCCATACAACATGTCCGAAAAGGGAAAGTACATGAAAGAAACTACAACATAGGAAAAATTCATCCTCGAACCATGAGGACTCACCAAAAAGCTTGGAAGTTACACAATTCGAAGATTTAGCCCCTAGAATGATCACCTAGAGAATCGAACCCTACACATGGGAAAAATGTAGGAAAAGTAGGGGTTAGCAGCAAAATGCACTAAGTATGGTAGAGATGCGTAAAATTATTAAAAACGTGCAAAAAGGGATATTTCATTTGAAAGCATGCAATTTTCCATGTTTAAACATCATATAAGATAGTAGAAGTCATAAGTCATAATCATGGACAACATAAGTCAATATCATCTCAAAACCGTTTGAACTCATATACAGAGCCTCTTGAGTAACCGTAGTTCATTATTCATGTTCTTATTGTGGGAAGAATAGCATTAACCGACATAGAAACCATGTGAGCTAAAACATGATCACCTGTTGTCTCCCACACAGAAAAAGGTTGTTCTACTTGCCTAAGGTAGAACCATGAACTCTTAGCTTAGGTGGATCCACTAGCTAGATAACATATGGGGGTGACTTCACGTATCAGGACGCTACTTCGGTTCAAGTGACAACGATCGCGTGTAGTGATATAACCCAACCAAGGGTTGGGATCATTCCCACATGGAGTGGTTTCGAGAATTAATAGAAAAGCAAAATCAAGTTCTAATCAATCATAGCTATAAACATTATTGAATACAAACATACTAAATCTAAGGGGTTGACAAGAATGTCAATTATCAAGGGGAGGTTTGTAGTCGATTAACAACTAAAACAACGAAAACAAAAAGATGTGAATATAGGGAGACGGGATTCTTGAGATGTGATAGGAATATGGGATAAACTACACAATCGATTAAATACTATTGATAATTAATTACTGAATATTTGTAACTAGGCTAGACATAAGTGTGGGTAAATTCTCTCTCGAGCAACTTACCCCGAATCAACTCGGTTTCTCTCGAACATCGAGTTGTCGCTTTAAGCACAGCCTCCGCCTTTGCCCATTCACTCTCTCTAGCTGAATGTGTGGGAAAAGGCCTAGGAGTCAGTCTCTCGAGCTGAACCCATGACGACCCAATAACCACCGTGTATCGATTTAGTAGTCTTAGTTTTAAAACCTCTCTCTCGAGCAAGACACAAACATTAAAATGAAATCGTATTTTCAATTACAATCCCATAAAGTTAAAAAAAACTACTAAATGAAATCAGATTTAAACAGTAACTAGACTAACAATAAGCAATACCCAACAAGAAATTTAAACCATATTCACAAAATCACACCCAAAGAATTGGGGTTTTAGCTAGACATAGAGAAAAGGAAGAAAATGATACCAAATCGAAGTAACATCAAGTGGGTATGATTTATATTCACTTTAAACGAGTCTAGGATGAAGAATATTCAACACCCACTTCAAATTTCTTGGAACTGGAAGTCTTCAAATCTTCAAAAGCTAAGAACAAACTGCTCTACTTGAAACTTAGAAAAATAAAATGTTGTATCTTAAATTGCATACTAAAATAAAAATTCAAACTCGTATTTATAAGTGTCAAAAAATGTGATGCAAAGGATCACTCGGCGCAGTTAGTCGGGATCGTTGATGCACTCGGTGATCTGCCCTTTTGTCGGCTTCATCGCCTCTCAACTCTTGCCTTCAACATCTTCGCGTTCTAAATCATTGGGCGATATAATACTGCCTCACGGAATTGTTCGGCGACACGCCGACTTCTACTTTTCATCGCTATCTTGATATTTTCCTTCAAGGCTCAGAACACTGGAACTTTGGGTGAGGTTAAGGCCTTTTGGTGACTCGTTGAATATATTAGGCGATCCTCAGGCCTTCTTTTCTTTGTCTTTTCAACCATTTTGTTCCTTTTTGCCAAGTAGTGTCCATGCTTTGCCTCAAATACCTGAAGCTTAAGGATTTACATCAGTTATTGAGACAAAATATGCATTTGACGACAATAATTCTATTAAAATAAAGCCCTAAATGAGTCCACAATGTGGACTCATTAGGGGGCACGTATTTTATGAGATAGAGAGATTGCTACTACAAACCTCACTTTCGAACGGGGGAGCTTCCACTTCACATCAATATCCATTATGTGCTAAGCATAATTGCCATGAAATATATATTATTTCATAACTTGTTTCTTTAGGATAGCTTATTAAATCATGCGTGAGAATAACCATTCACCGTCCATGTCTACATATAGATTCAAATAGGTGGGAAAGCCTTTCAACCTTATAATCATCATTTTTTGAGAAAATAGTGATTTGGATGACTTAATTTAGGGGTCTAAAGTCTTTATATAGGTGTTCTAAATGATGCTAAAACGACACCACTTAATCCCACTTAAAACCAGAAAACCCCAAAATACCCCTACTAACTTCCCTAAACAGATTGTAGGTCACCACCCAGGATCCCACGACCACGGTAGTTGGATAGACCTACGTGGCATGATGGTGATTCGTAGGTGGGTGTCTGTGGTTTCATTTTTGGGACACCAACCCGTGACCCCTCACCCACTGGGCTTGGGTTGACCAACGGGGCGTAGGTCTCCCATCCGTAGGTCACTGCCCAGGGAATTCCTAGGGTCTTCCTCAAGGACCCATGGTTGGTCCTTGGGGGTCGTACCTTGATGTTCTAATATGAAACCCTTTATTTTTAGGTACTGGGAGGTACATTCATGACTCTAACCCTCACATTAACCTCTAGTTTAGCCTACTACTTTCCGGAGTGTTATAATATCTTCCCCTTGGGAACATTCGTCCTCGAATGATGATCTAGACAGCTTACAGAAGTAAAGACTCAAGACTAGCAGCCCATCATGCATGCAACACTTCTATCTAAGCACATCATCTCCCCCTATACAGACTCTTCTAAGCATCATTTCTTTCAATTCTAAGGTCAGAGCAAGTCATCACTAAGCTTTCACATCCATCCCACAAGATGATTCTAAACCATGGTGAATTACACTTCTACCCTTTTTATAGGAGTGTACTCACTCAACACATCTAGGCATTACAAAAACACCCTATTCAAAAAGTCTATCCACATATCCCAAAACTCATCATGACTAAGTCGGGTTCTACCATCAAATACACATAACCATAATGCAACCCAATTATAACAAAGACAACATCAAAGTCTATCATGCCAAGTCTATCATGTCACAAAAGACAAGCATCACCAAAATCTAACTAAGCATAAAACACATACGGGGAGAAACATTTGGAGGACACTCTTGTCCACCTCTAGCCTTGGGAGCATAGGACCTAATTTGCTTCTTCTCTCTACCCTTAGCCTTCATCCTTGGACAATCTCTCATCTTGTGGCCACTCTAACCACAACCATAAGAACCCTCCATACCGGCTAAACATCAACCCTCATGTCTTTTTCCACATCTAGCACAAGTAGGAAATAGGGGTCTACTATCCTTTGCTTGAGACTTACGGTTGGACACCCTTTCTAGGTTATATCTTGGGGAGATCCTATAAGGACCTTGTCTGGAGAACCTTTCAAGAGGAGAATTACAATCCTCAACCTCTTTTTCCCCCTAAACCTTTCCTCAAGTTTCTCTTCCTCAATTTGTTGAGCATAAGCCATAAGACGGGAAATATTCATATAATGATCAAGCATTACCGTACGACATTATTTGATTACTAAATCGAACACTCCCGACAAAAACATACTCATCCTCGACCTAGAGTCAGACACCAAACATGGAGCATTCTTAGAAAATCGGGTGAACCTAAATGCATATTCCTTAACTCTCATGTTACCTTAACTAAGGTTGACGAACGCAAGCACTAATGCGTCTCTCACCTCTAGAGAAAAGAATCTATCTAGAAAAGCACTCTTGAACCTTTCCCACTCTATGGGACCCATTCCTACCGGTCTAGCCTCTTTTCATTGATTAAACCAAACATGAGGAAAACCTCTCAATTGGAAACGACCAATTTTGCCTTCTATACCGGAGTCACTCTCATAAAGTCCAACACCTTCGAGATCTCATCTATAAACTCTTGAGGATCTTCCTCTACCTTCAACCCATAAATTTCCAGAGCTTCTGTCCTAGCTTGAGTTAACAGCTGAAAACCAAAGTTAAACTTCTCATTAGACACATTCATAGCCAAGGGGTCAATTGGAGCTTGAGGAGGAACTTCTTGATCCACATTGTCATCCTCATTCCATTTAACGTTAGCCCTTGTAGTAGTCATATCTTGAAAATCATCGGGCACGGATTAGGAGAAAGACCTAAAAAGAGTTAAACTCTATCGCACGACTTAGAGAATGAAAAAGTGAAGTTTCCTAAACATCACATAGCCTCTCATTCATAAATGTGGCACGCTTCACATTTATGAACAAGACTCTACTAAACATGGTTTGACACATCCTAGAACCATTCTAAACCTTGTTCTGTGATTACCAAGTTTGTCACGATCTTGGGGTACCCCCTAGATGTAGCATGGCACATAGAACCCTGAAGGACTCAATGTAAGCCAATTAGCATATCAAAACATAATATAATAGAAAAGTACATAAATTTAAAACATTTTTCAATACAATCAAAGTCTCATAAAATGAAGCGGAAGTCTTTGACATTATTTCAAACCATCTAATACATGGAAGTCTTAGGGACACAGCCCATACAATAGTTCAAACATAAAAAGAAAGACAAAAAAGGAAACGGTGATCAGGTCCTCTATGCTATGAGGACTCAACAAAACTACTCTTCTTGATCTACTATGAACCTAGCCACAAGGATGGAAGTCAATATCACCGAACCCTACATTTGATACAAATGTAGGAAAATTTATGCATTAGTACAATAATGTAGTAAATATGATGGTTAGCATAAATCATCAACCTAAGCATATAAGAGGCATTAGTCCACATAAGACATATACCATAATCATAAGATACAATAACATAAGTCATAGGTATAAGAGACATCATCACAAAACATAGGCTATAACATAATAGACAATAATCACATCTTGTGAGAATAAGAGATAACATCACAGTCATAGGCATAATCAATGCATGTAGAACAACATATATTAGAGAAACACTACAAAAGTCATCTCAAGGCAATCTTTTTTCAATCCATGGATAAGATCCCATAATCTCACCCATGCTAAGAAAGTCGCTATAGACCCTCGTTCATATTTATAATCTTTTGATCTCCTCCTTAGCTTAATTCCCATTGACAAGGGAACATTCGCCTTTACTCAATCATATCAAGGAAAGCAACTTATAGATACAATCCAAGTTAAGCATACATCATACAAGTAGTCCTCATATCAAAACATACTTGCAATACTTAACAACATAGTGATAAGCATATTCATTACCTAGATCATCACAAAATAAGAGAACATACCATAACTACCCTCAAAGCATACTTGTGCAATGTATGAATAAGAACCCATAAATCTCACCCATGATAAGTAAAGCTCCTTTAGTAACCATAGTTCATAATTCATATTCTTGTGGTCATACTGGGAATAAGCCTTAACCGACATAGACCATGTAAGCTTAACATGGAATCCGGTGTTACCCACACTGAAAAAGGGTTGTCCTACTTGCTTAAGGTAGAACCATATTCTTAGCTTAGGTTGATCCATTAGCTAAATAACCTATGGGGGCACGTAGTTTATGGGATAAGGAGATTACTACTATAAACCCGCCCTTTCTAGTGGGGGAGCTTCCATCTCAATAGATTGTTTCTAGAAACCCGCCCTTTCTAATGGGAGAGCCTCCATCTCACATTAATAGCCACTTGGTGCTAAGTATAATTCCCACGGAATACATATTAAGTCATAACTTGTTTCATTAGGATAGCTCATTAGATCATTGTAACAACCCAAAAATTAATAGGTTTCACTAGAGACTAAACGTAAAGTTGAATATGATGAAACGACCCCCCCAAACTTTTAGTAGGTCATTTAGGGTTAAAATGGGGTTTATGAGAGTCAAGGCCAAAGGAGCAAGTGCAAGGCAAAGGGTCCAAGCCAAAGTCAAAGGCCAAGGCTTGCCCCTAGCTTGTAGGTACTGTCCCAGTTTCACGAGGGGGACCACGGGTCATGGTCCTCACCACGAATCATGAAGAGGGGCATGGTCTTGCCTTAGCCATGAAAATGTGGCAACCAATCTCCTTAGCTACTGCCTCAACTTCACGGCCATCACCACGGTCCGTGGTCATGACCATGACCCATGGAAGGCCTTGTGATGATGAATTAGGCGTTGAAGCTAAGGGCCCCAAGTGGCAGGCCACTTCCTCAACTCCACGGGTCATGGTCCACACCATGGCTCGTGGAATGAGTTGTGAGGCCTGGACGGGGTCACTTAAGGACGGTCTTTTAAGTTATCTCCTATTTTATTACAGTTAAATGAGAGGTGCTTTGGGTATTTTTAAAGGAAGTATATATAGTGTTTTAAGTCAATTTCACCTATTTTCATGTCATAAACTCACACACTCAAATAATTCAACAAAATCCTCTCCTCTCTCAATATTTTCTCTTTCTAAGTTAAAGGTAGAAGAGGAAGCCATTGGAGCTAGGGTTTGTACATTCTCACGATTCTTCCCCAAATTTTGTGGTGATTCTTAAGTGAGGTATGGATGCTTTTCATTATTGGTTAGGTATCATCAAGAAGCCCCTTCAAACTATGTTTTCAAATACCCCAAATCTAGGGTTTCCAAATCTAGTCATGGGTCTTCTTCCAAAACATTTTCCATTATTTAATTGTGGTTTGTTATGGTTTATTATGATGATTTATTATGGGAATGTTGAAGTATTGTTGGATTTTGATGAAAATCTCCCTTGGACCCATGATTTCCGCTTCTTCCTAAATTGTGAACTAGGGTATGATTTGATTGATCTTGTAAGCTTGTCAATTGATTATGTTTATGCTTATTATATCATTGAATCATAGAATTTCCCTATCAAATGTTGCAATTCTTGCAATTAGGGTTGATCTTGATTCTTAGCTTTGAAGGTCAATAACTAGAGTTTGTGTATGTTGATGAAGATTGTATATAAACTTGTGATTCACTTAGATAGTGATGAATCTATGACAAATGTATATGATCATGTTGATCCACTTGGAAGGCTGAGGTGTTTACTTATTGTGTATATTGTGGTATTGATGGAAGATCCTTCTTCCGTATACCCCTACACATGATTATGTATGATATGATATGACAATGTATGATATGATATGATTATGGTAGTATTGTTGTGTTGAATGAAAGGCCATCCTCATGAACACTATGAATATGATGTGAAAGAGTTACTCACATGTTGATGATTCTAAGGTTGAAAGGGCATTTTCAACTAATGGATCTATGAGCTATTATGATATATGTTAGGTTTGAGTGCCTAGTGCATTCTTTCATGAACCGAAACATAAGTAAAGACTTAATGTAACTTTTAAAGGAAATTATGCTTAGAAGCGAGAGGATATGAAAATGAGATGGAGGCTTTTACGTTTAGCAAGTTTGGCTTCCCAATGTATGTTGTCTCATGTGATGGAAACCTTGTACGTTTAGCAAGTCTGGGTTTCTAGTAGCAATCCCTATATCTCAAAACTATGCGCCCACATAGGTTTTAGCTAGTGGATCCACCAAGAAGCTATTATGTACGTCCTACCTTGAGCAAGTAGGACACCTCTTTTCTGTGTGGGGGTAGAACACCGGATTCCATGTAGCTCACATGGTCTATGTCGGTTAAGGCTATTATCCCTATATGATACGAATATGAACTATAGTAAGAACATGAACTTTAATTATTACTTCTTAAGGGGTACTACTTAATATGAGAGGGGTATGGGACCTCAATTACACATTGCACAAGTATACCTTAAGACATGTTATAGTGAGGTTCTTTTATGTTATGATGACTTATGGATTATGTATGAAAGGTATGTATGAATGTTAAGGTTGACTTCACTTGTTGTAAGTTATGAATATGCATGACTCTTTACTCATGTATGTTGATTATGAACAAGGTAAAGTAAGATATGTCTGATGTTGGTAGCCTAAGGGTGACACTTAACATTTGGTGAGGTTATGAGATCTTACCTTTGCATTGCACTAGTGTGGATTTGGGTTGCTTGTATGTTGGTATGACTTATGTTTCTTCATAAATGTGCATAATGGTTTCTAAACTTTATAAAGGCATGATATCAACTAAATGTCTATTTTATGCATGTTTTAAGGATTTTGTGCATGGTGTCCATACTTAGTACATTATTTGTGCTAACCTATATTTTCTACATTCTATGAGTGTAGGTTCCGACTGTTGATACATTCTACTTTCTTCAAGAAAAGCTTGGGTCTACTATTCCCTAAGCTTGGTGAGTCCTCAAGTTCGGGGACAAGATGTTGTTGTTTCTAGTTTTATTGTACTTTTCTACTTTGAGACAACTATCGATGTAAAGGGCTTTTGACCCTATTTGTACTCCTTATGTACTAGATGGTGATTGAGATAAGTCTAGATTCGTATTTTCATTTATGAAAAAGAAGTTGATGTTCGATTGTAGAAGTTTTAAATTTTTCTGCATTATTCTATGTCGTGAATGTTATGATTATGCAAAGGGCTTATACGCGACCTCTTCAGGGTCAAGTATGCCGTTATACGTCTAAGGGGTACCCTTGGGTCGTGACAACCTTGGTAATCAGAGCACACAATTTAAAATGATTCTAGGATGATGTCTCATGAACTACGTCTAGTAGAGTCTTGTTCATAAGTATGAAGCGCGCCACACTTATGAATGAGAGGCTATAAGATGTTTAGGAACTTTCACTTCTTTCATTACTCTTTAATCGTGCTTTGGAGTCCTAACGGTATGAAGTCCTTTCCTAACCCTTCTCTTGTGATTATGTGTAATGAATACAAGAAGAGGGAATGCAAGGAGGGTGCAAGAGGAGAATGTCAATGAGGGAATTCCTCCCCAAGCTCCTCAAGATCCTCAAGCTCCAAATGAAGAAGGGGCAATAGCCAATGTGGAGATAAGGATGGCTTTCCAAACATTGACTCATGCTTTATAAACTCAAGTCACTAGGAATGCTAGGATCCAAGTGAACCCCAATGCAAGTACAACCGCTTCAAGGATTAGGAATTTCACAAGAATGAATAGCCCTACATTCTATGGCTCCAAAGAGGATGAAGACCCACAAGGGTTTATTGATGAAGTGTTTAATATGCTTGATACTATAGTTGTGTCTCCACGAGAGAAGGCACAAGTAGTCACCTACCAATTGAAAGATGTGCATTAAATATGGTATGAGCATCGGAACGATGAGAGAACTGTGAGAGCGGGCCCAGTTGATTGGGGAGTGTTCAAGTCGGCCTTCCTCGATAGATTTTTCCCACTAGAGTTGAGGGAGAGAAAGACGCAAGAATTCATCAACTTTCGCCAAGGAGGTATGAATGTGAAGGAATATGGCCTCAAGTTCACCCAATTGTCTAAATATGCTCCAACCTTAGTGGCAGACTATAGGGCCAAGATGAACAAATTTGTTATGGGAATATCCTTCTTGGTAGTCAATGAATGTCGTTCGGCAATGCTCATCCCAAGTATGAATATTTCACGTCTTATGGTTCATGCTAAGCAAATTGAGGAACAAAAGCTCAAACAAGTGAATAGAGAAGTAAAAAGGGTAAGGACCGGTGATGGAAATTCTTCCAAAGCTAAGTTTGAGGTTCAAGATAAACCAAAGTTCAAGAAGAGGTTTTCCAACCAAGGTTTATCTTGCACTCCAAGGGTCAACAAAGATAAGGTGTCTAACCCTAAGCCACAAGGAGGTAATAGTGGTAGCTTTTATGTTGAAAGACCTAGTTGTGCAAAGTGTGGCAAGAAGCATGAAGGCAAGTGCCTAGTTGGAACCAATGGTTGCTTTAGTTGTGGGAAGAGCGGTCATATGTAGAGAGATAGTCCTATGCTAAAAGTTAAAGGGAGAGAGGGAAAGCAAGTCCCTCCAAGTGGCTCAAATTTTGATGCTCCTAAGAAGAATAACTTTTATGCTCTCCAATCACGAGGTGACCAAGTGATCTCCTCGGATGTTGTTACTGGTATGTTGCAAGTCTTTTCCATTGATGCTTATGCATTATTCGACCCCAGTGCCACTTTATCTTTTGTTACACCTTTTGTGGCTATGAATTTTGAAGTGCTCCCCGAAGAGTTACTAGAACCTTTTTCAGTGTCTACCACAGTTGGTGACTCGGCAGTGGCAAAAAGAGTCTATAGGAGTTGTCGTATTTCTTTGTCTCATAAAGTCACTTTGGTTTATTTAGTAGAATTAGACATGCTTGATTTTGATGTATTTTTGGGCATGGATTGGTTGCATGCATGTTATGCTTCAACAAATTGTAACACCTAATGTTGGTAGCCTTCTCAAGTACAATAATTTTAATGTGAATGAACTACTCTACGGGAATGGAGTCTAAGCACCGAGAGGATATGGTAAAATGGAAACTCTCCCCATGTTAGGCCAGGTTCCAATGAACATCTTCCTATCCCATAACTATGTGCCCACATAGGATATTAGCTAATGCTTTCGACCTATGCTACAATATTACCGGTCCTACCTTAGGCAAGTGGACCGCCTCTTTACGGTGTGGGGCTATATGACACTGGATTCCATGGTTAACTCTCATGGTCTATGTTGGTTAATGCCTATTCCCATCATGTGAGATGTGCATTATGGTTTCTTGAGAAGTTTTATGAAGTGTGGGTGGTAGTACGGGATGCCATCCATGCATTGCACGAGTAGGATTTAAGAGGGTCGTAGTGAGTTCTCTAATGTCTTCATGACTAATGAATGAAAGTGATCTAAATGAAGCTAATGAAGAATATTGACTTGAATGTCTAAATGTAATGATGAATTTTATACTTGGATTTTACTATGAGTTACTTCCTTGTCATGAATTATTGTGTATGAATGTGGCTTGTCTACGGTGGCTTCAAAGGAGTACTTAGTGTGAGTAGTAGTATGGTATGCTACTCATACATTGCACAAGTGTTTAAGGTGCTTCATCCTATGGGTGTGTCTCCAAGAGAGAAGGTCGAACTATCCGCCTACCAATTGAAAGATGTGGCTCAAGTATGGTATGAGCAATGGAAGGATGAGAGAACCATGAGAGCAGGCCCAGTTGATTGGGTAGTGTTCAAGTCATCCTTCCTTGATAGGTTTTTCCCACTAGAGTTGAGGGAGAGAAAGATGCAAGAATTCATCAACCTTCGCCAAGGAGGTATGAGTGTGAATGAGTATAGCCTTAAGTTCACCGAATTGTCTAAATATGCTCCAACCTTAGTGGTGGACTCTAGGGTCAATATGAATAAATTTGTTATGGGTAAATCCGAATTGGTAGTCAATGAATGTCGTTCGGCAATGCTCATTCAAAGTTTGAATATTTCACATCTTATGATTCATGCCGAGGAAATTGAGGAACAAAAGTTCAAGCAACTGAATAGAGAAGAAAAAAGGGCAAGGATCGATGATGGGAATTCTTCCAAGGGTAAGTTTGAGGTTCAAGGTAAACCAAGGTTCAAGGTAAACCAAGGTTCAAGGTAAACCAAGGTTCAAGAAGAAGTTTTACAACCAAGGCTCATATAGCACTCCAAGGGTAAATAAAGATAGGGTGTCTAACCCTAAGCCACAAGGAGGTAATAATGGTAGCTCTTATGTTGAAAGACCTAGTTGTGCAAAATGTGGCAAGAAGCATGATGGCAAGTGCTTAGTTGGCATAGATGGTTGCTTTAATTGTGGGAAGAGTGGTCATATGAAGAGATATTGTCCCATGCTAAAGGTTCAAGGGAGATAGGGCAAGCAAGTCCCTCCAAGTGGCTTAAATTCCGATGCTCCCAAGAACTACTGTTTCTATGCTCTTCAATCATGAGGTGATCAAGAGAGTTCATCGGATGTTCTTACGGGTATGTTGAAAGTCTTTTCCATTGATCTTTATGCATTATTAGACCCCGGGATCACTTTATCTTTTGTTACACCTTTTGTGGCTATGAAATTTGAAGTTCTCCCCGAAGAGTTACTAGAACCTTTTTCGATGTCTACCCCGGTTGGTGACTCGGTAGTAGAAAAAAGAGTCTATAGGAGTTGTCCTATTTCTTTGTCTCATAAAGTCACTTTGGTTGATTTGGTAGAACTAGACATGCTTGATTTTGATGTAATTTTGGGCATGGATTAGTTGCATGCATGTTATACGCCAATAGATTGTAGAACCCGTGTGGTCAAATTTCAATTTCCAAAAGAGCCAGCTTTAGAGTGGAAGGGGGCAAATTCTATTCCTAGAGGTCAATTTGTTTCATATCTAAAAGCTAGGAAAATGATCTCCAAGGGGTGCATGTATCATATTGTTAGGGTTAAGGATGTTGAGTCCAAGGTCCCTTCATTAGAGTAGGTCCCCGTGGTGAGTGACTTTCCGGAAGTCTTTGCCGATGACTTGCCCGACATTCCTCCAGAACGGGAAATAGACTTCGACATTGATCTTTTGCCGGATACACAACCCATATCCATCACTCCCTATAAAATGGCTCCGGCAGAATTGAAAGAGTGGAAGGAGAAACTTAAGGACTTGTTAGACAAGGGGTTTATTCAACAAAGCATATCTTCATGGGGTGCTCCAGTTTTATTTGTGAAAAAGAAAGATGGGTCCCTTAGGATGTGTATTGATTACCGCCAATTGAACAAGGTCACTATAAATAATAAGTATCCTCTTCGTAGAATTGACGATTTGTTTGACAAACTTCAAGGGGCTAACTAGTTCTCCAAGATAGATCTTCGTTCCGGTTACCATCAACTAAGGGTAAGAGGGTTTGAAATTCCTAAGACGGTCTTCTAAACAAGATATGGTCACTATGAGTTCCTTGTAATGTCTTTTGGTCTAACGAATGCCCCGGTGGCTTTTATGGACCTTATGAATAGGGTTTTCTAGAATTATATTGACATTTTCTTTATTGTGTTTATCGACGATATCTTTATCTATTCTAAGAGTGAGAGTGACCATATTAACCATTTGAGAGTTGTGCTACAAGTCCTTAAGGATAACCAATTATATGCTAAGTTTAGTAAATGTGAGCTTTGGCTAACGTCGGTTGCCTTCCATGGTCATATTGTGTCAAGCAAGGGTATTGAGGTGGATCCGAAGAAGATGAATGCGGTCAAAGGTTGGCCTAGACCTTTAACTCCTACCGATATAAGAAGCTTTTTAGGTTTGGCCGGCTACTACATGAGGTTTGTTGAGGGTTTCTCTTCTATTGCTTCTCCATTGACGGCCTTAACTTAAAAGAAGACTAAATTTGTTCCGTCGGAAGCTTGTGAGAAAAGCTTCCAAGAATTGAAAGACAAACTCACCTATGCTCCGATTTTGACCTTACTAGAGGGTACCGATGGGTTTGTAGTATATTGTGATGCTTCTCGAGTGGATTTAGAATGTGTCCTTATGCAACATAGGAAAGTAATAGCCTATGCTTCAAGGCAACTCAAGATACATGAGAAGAACTACCCGACTCATGATCTCGAGTTGGCGGCGATTGTGTTTTCTTTGAAAATATGGAGACATTACTTATATGGGGTACATGTAAATTTGTTTACCGAAAACAAGAGTCTTCAATATGTGTTTAGCCAAAAAGACTTGAATCTCCGACAAAGAAGGAGGTTAGAGCTTTTGAAGGATTATAACATGAGTGTCCTCTACCACCCCGAAAAAGGTAATGTAGTTGTGGATGCCCTTAGTATATTTTCCATAGGTAGTGTGGCTCATGTAGAAGAGGATAAAAAATATTGGTTCGTGATGTGCATAGGTTGGCCCAGTTAGATGTCTAACTAGTGGATTCCACCACGGGTGGATTCATGGTCCATCATAGTCTTGAATCGTCCATTGTGGTTTATGTGAAGTCTAAAAAACACCTTGATCACATATTAATGGAGTTGAAAGAATCGGTTCTCAATAAGTCTATTGAGACTTTCTCCTAAGGGGGAGATGGGGTGCTTAGGTACCAAGGTAGATTATTATATGTTCCGAATATTGATGGCTTAAGGGAGAAAATTTTAGAAGAGGATCATGGTTCGCAGTATTCTATTCATCCGGGAGCCACCAAGATGTACCATGACCTACGGGAAGTCTATTGGTGGAATGGTATGAAAAAGGATATAGCGGGGTTTGTAGCCAATTGTCTGAATTGCCAAAAAGTTAAGGCCGAACATCAAAGGCCCGGAGGGTTGTCCCAAAATATAGGTATTCCCACTTGGAAGTGGGAGGATGTGAATATGGATTTTAATGTAGGTTTGCCTCGTACTCGAAGGCAACATGATTCTATTTGGGTCATTTTTGATAGGATGACAAAATCAGCCCACTTTATTCCCGTCAAGACTTCATTTTCAGCGAAAGACTATGCCAAGTTGTACATCAATGAGATAGTGAAGTTGCATGGAGTTCCCTTATCTATCATCTCGGATCGGGGAACTGAATTTACTTCACACTTTTGGAAGGCATTCCAAAAGAGGTTTGGTACCAATGTTTAGCTTAGTACCGCTTTCCACCCTCAAACGGATGGTCAAGCGGAACACGCCATTCAAACCTTTGAGGATATGTTGGGGGCGTGTGTGATAGATTTCAAGGTAAACTGGGATGACCATCTCCCATTGATTAAGTTTGCCTACAATAATAGTTACCACTCTAGCATTGCCATGGCTCCGTTTGAAGTACTTTATGGTAGGAGGTGTAGATCTCCGGTTGGTTGGTTCGAAGTAGGTGAATTTTCCTTTATTGGTCCCCATTGAGTTTATGGGGCCATTAAAAAAGTTTGAATCATTTGAGAGAGGTTGAAGATGGCCCAAAGTAGGCAAAAGTCTTATGCCGACAATAGAAGAAGGGACCTAGAATTTGAGACTGGTGATTGGGTCTACTTGAAAATCTCACCTATGAAAGGTGTGATAAGGTTTGGCAAAAGGGGAAGCTTAGTCCCTAGTATATGGACCAATATCAAATCTTGAAGTGTATTGGGAAAGGTGCATATGAATTGGACTTGCCAAGTGAGTTGGCTCCGATTCACCCGTTGTTTCATGTTTCCATGATCAAGAAGTGCATTGGTGATCCGGTATCCATCCTTTCTTTAGAGGTGTTAGGAGTTGATGAGAACCTTTCTTATGAAGAGGTCCCGGTGGAAATTTTGGGCTGGCAAGTTAAGAGCTTAAGAAACAAAGAGGTAGTTTCCGTTAAAGTCTTATAGAGGAATTACTTAGTTGAGGGTGCTACATGGGAGGCCGAGGCCGATATCAAGTCCCATTATCCTCATCTTTTTGCTTCTACTCCTATCCAAACTTGAGGTGAGTAGTTTTCTTGAGTTTGGTGTTTTTGGAAGTCTTTTGTACTAATAATTTTCTTTATGATTTCCTTATGTTGTGCATGTTCTTTTGAGAATTCTTATTTAGCATATCTTGAGTTTTCATGATTTATATGTCCCTCATGATGGAGTTGCATTATGGTATGATGATTGCATATTTGGCTTCATGAGGTGAATTGATGGACATGCTTAGTATGTTTTGATGATATGGCATATTGTCTCTTTATTGTTGTGTTGAGCTTGTTTGAGTTGGACAAGGTAGTTCCTTGTAAAATGATATGAAGTGATGATATTTCTGCATATTGGGTTGTGGATGTAGTTCGTACTTCCTTGTAACACCCCGGAAACTAGTAGACTAAACTAGGGCTAACTGAGAGGGTAAGAGCCAAGGAAGAGGACTAGGGCAGTCCACTCTTACATGGACACTGCCTCACCTTTCACTACCACCACCACGGCTAGTGGTGTGGCTCGTGGTGGGCTAGGCAGTGGCTATACAAAGGCTCCCCAAAACAGCCCCCTTCACACGATCCACTTCACGTCTCGTGGTGATGACCACGACTCGTGGGAAGGCTCATGGTGGTGCCTTAGATTTTTAGGGGTTAATGGGAAGGTTTCCTAGCTACTGTATCATGACCACAAGAGGCACCACGGATCGTGGAGCCTCATGTGAAGGGCTTTTGATTAGACTTAGAGTGTAGGGTCAACTTCAAATTGTCATATCTCATAGCACAAAACGAACTAGGTGTTTCATGACCTATTGAATTAAAGGACTCTGAGTCCTCTTTCCAACGCCACCGAGTTTTCCAAATTCGGATCTCGGAGTAAAAAGTTATGCCTGAAATAGTGAAGCACTACCAGACTGAAAATTCTTCACGACCCGTTTGATGGGCCGTGGTGATGATGACGGTCCGTGAAGGCTTCATTCATGCCATTTCGGCAGTTTCCAGAAAGTAACTTATTGGGTCTTTTCCCAATTGTTTTAACTCAAGGATATCTCGTTTTGCCCAAGCCTAGGACCCCTATATAAGTCATTTTAAACGCAAAACTCACCCAATTAAATCATTTATTCAAAGACCCAAAATCAAAACCCCAAAACCCTCTTCTCTCAATATTTCTCTCACTAAACTCAAGGAAGAAGAAGAAGACATTGGAGCTAGGGTTTGTAGATTTTCAAGGTTCTTCCCCAAATTTCTTGGAGATTCTTAATTGAGGTATGGATGCTTTTCATTCTTGGTTAGCTATCACCAAGAAGCCCCTTCAAATTATGTTTTCAAATTCCCCAAATCTAGAGTTTTCAATCTATGAACATGGGTCTCTTTTCAAAACAAATTCAATTGTTTAATTAAGGTTTATTATGATTGATTAAGATGATTTATGATTAGATTAATGGATAATTGATGGATTTTGATGAAAATCTCTATTGGACCCATGATTCCCCTTCTTCCTAAATTGTGAACTAGGGTATGAGTTGATTGATCATGTAAGCTTGACAAGTGATTATGTTACATTGAATTATGTTTGTTATTGATGATCCTACTTATTTTAGATGATATTAACTTGAATTCCAAGGAATCCATGAGTTTTCCCCAATCCTAGATATGGCTCTTCTCTACACTATGAATGTTGTTAGAAGTTGATTCAATTGGTGAATAAGAGTTGATTATGATGTAATTACATGATCTAAGTATGATTATACATATTTTCTTGATTAACCTAAAATTATAGAGTTATGTAATGAAAGAGGCAAATTGAGAGTTAGATGTGAACCTCTAAGATTGATGAACTTCTTGATGAATTCCCTTAGATTAGATCACTTAGACATGAATTGCCTATGAATGAATCTTGAAGACATGAACTAACTTTCTTAGGTCTTATATGATGAATCATGGTTGAAGTAGTATTTAGTCTTAGTTTACTTGATTCTATATGTCTATAATTGATCAACAATGAAGTATGTGGTTAGTTTACCTTAGAGTTAGGTTTACATAGGCCATGTGCGGTATTGCTTGAGAGTGATGCTTGAAGTATGAAGATGACTTCTAGATCTTTAAAGGTAAAATCTAATATGAACAAGTTAAGGATGATTAGGCTTAAAGAAGGAAGTTTTTAAATATATTGAAGTTGTATATGGCATTATTGTGCAAAGTCTTCACACACGTGATGTATAGTATGATCACATGAGTTTATGCATGAAATGAATGTATTACTTGAGTCATGGTTGTATCTATGTTATATATGTTGAATTCTAGATGTGTTGATTCAATGTGAACCTTGAATGCAATATATTCGAATTATGCGTGATTATGGTATTATGTACATGCTTATGAACAATTGAGAAGGAAGTTTCTATGATGATAATGTATCTATGGTGTTGATTGAAATGTTAGTTCTCATATGCACCATTGCATACTATTATGCATGAAATGTAATGATAATGTTAATCCACTTGAAAGGTGGAGGTGTTTAGTTATTGTGTATATTGTGATGTTGATGCAAGATCCTTCTTTCCTATACCTCTATCCATGTCTATGTACGATATGATATGACTATGTATGATATGCTATGACTATGGTATCATTGTTGTGTTGAATGAAAGGCTATTCTCATGAAACACTATATGTATGATGTGAAAGGTTTTCTCACATGTTAATAATTCTAAGGTTGAAAGGACATTTTTACCTAATGAATCTAGGAGCTATTATGATGAAGGTTGGTTTGAGTGCCCAGTGCATTCTTTCATAAACCAAAACTTAAGTAAAGACTTAATGTAACTTTTGAAGGGAATTATGCTTAGCACCGAGTTGATATGGAAAGTGAGGTAAAGACCCTCCCGTCAATACAATAGACCGGGTCATCCAAAGGAGTCTCATGAGATGGAAGCTCTCCCGTTAATGCAATAGGCTGGGTTTCTAGAAGAAATTTCCCTATCCCTTAACTATGTGCCAAATAGGACTTAACTAGTGGATCCACCTAGATATCTATACATGTAGTTCTACCTTAGGCAAGTAGAATGCCTTCTTTCGGTGTGGGGTTATATGACATCGGATTCCATGTAGCTCACATGGTCTATGTCAATTAAGGCTAATATTTCCCTATATAAAATGAGTACGAGCTATGATAATAACGTGGACTCTAATTATGACTTCTTAAGAGGTGTTACTTAGTATGGGTGGTAGTATGGGATGCAATCTAGACATTGAACAAGTGGACTTTAAGAGGGGCTATGTTTAGGTTCTCTTATGTTATGAAGACTTATGAATTATGTACGTATGATATTAATGAAGGTTAAGGTTGACTTTAATTGTTACAAGTTATGATTATAAATGTCTCCTTACTTATGTATGTTGGATAAGATAAGGTAAAAGTAAGATACGTATGTTGTTGGTGATCTAAATATGATACTTAGCATTCGGTAAGGTTATGGGACTTTACCTTTGCATTGCACTAGTATGACTTTGGGTTTCTTATATGTTGATGTGAACTTATATTATGTATGATCATGGTGGCCTCAAAGTGAGACTTAGTGTAGATAGGATTATGGGATCCTATCTATGCATTGCACAAGTGTAGCTTAGGGTTGCTCATGTGATAGTTCTATTAAGTTGATATGATCTTGGTATGTACTTATGCATGTGAACTGTGTCTTGTAAAGATTAGAGTATGCATTATGCTGTGTTGAAGACTATACTTATAATTATGATGATATCCTAATATGCTATGATGAATTGTGCATGATTTTTCTTATAAGTTATATTCTCCAACTATTTCAAAGATGATGTTCAAAAGTGGCATGAAGCATGGTATTAAACAAAATGTCCCTTTTATGTATGTGTTAAGGATTTTCTTGCATGGCTTCCACACTTAGTACATTTTGTGCTAACCCATATTTCTACATTTTCTATAAGTGTAGGCTTTGGAGATATTGGATGCTATCATCGTGGCTAGGACTCTAGTAGATCAAGAAGATGAAGATTGGTGAGTCCTCATAGTATTTGAGGGCTCTACCACATGTCCTTTATGACTTTATTTTATGTTTTAGATTATGTAAGGTTCGTGTCCCTAAGATTGTATTAAAGAGTTTTATCTAATGTTACAGATGGTTTGAGACATAGTGTCATAGATTCTCTCATTTTTATAAATACTTCGATTGTAAAGAAAAGTTTTAAATTTTCCGCATTTTCCCTATGTCTTTATGTCATGATATGCTAAGGGCTTGTATGAAACCACTTCGGCGTCAAGAACACCGTGTCACGTCTAGGGGGTAGTCTCGGGTAGTAACATTCCTTGCGTTGCATTGCCATGTATTGAGAATGGAGTTGACGTTTCCTCCTTTGGATTGTGCATTATTTTTATGTTTCATGCTTGTTGAGCTGCTAGTCTTGAGTCTTTATTTCCGTAAAGTGTTCAAAGTGTCATTTGAGGTCGAATGTTCCTAAGAAGGAGATATTGTAACGACCCAAAAAATTAATAAGTTAAACTAGAGCCTAAACGTAATGTAGAAAATCATGAAATGACCCCCCCGAACTTTTAGTAGGTCATTTAGGATTAAAATGAGGTTTATGAGAGTAAAGGCCAAAGGAGCAAGTGCAAGGCAAAGGGCTAAGACAAAGCCAAAGGCCAAGGCTTGGCCCTAGCTTGTAGCTACTGTCCCACCTTCACGAGGGGGACCACGGGTCGTGGTCCTCCCCACGGCTCGTGAAGAGGGGTGTGTTCATGCCTTGGCTATGAAAATGTGGTCACCAATCTCCCTAGCTACTGCCTCAACTGGAAGGCCATCAACACGGTCTGTGGTCATGACCATGGCTCGTAGAAGGCCTCGTGAAGATGAATTGGGCGTTAAAGCTAAGGACCCCAATTTGCAAGCCACTGCCTCAACTCAACGGGTAGGACCACGGGTCGTGGTCCTCACCACGGCTCGTGGAGTGAGTCTTGAGGCCTGGACGGGGTCACTTAAGGAGGGTCTTTTAGGTCATCTCCTATTTTAGTCCAATTAAATGAGGAGTGTTTTGGGTATTTTTAGGGGAAGTATATATATTGTTTTTAAGTCAATTTCACCTATTTTCAAGTCATAAAATCACACACTCAAATAATTCCCCAAAATTCTCTACTCTCTCAATATTTTCTCTCTCTAAATTCAAGGAAAAAGAGGAAGCCATTAGAGCTAGGGTTTGTACATTCTCAAGGTTCTTCCCCAAATTTCATGGTGATTCTTAAGTGAGGTGTGGATGATTTTCATTATTGGTTAGCGATCACCAAGAAGCCCCTTCAAACTATGTTTTCAAATCCCCCAAATCTAGGGTTTTCAAATCTAGTCATGGGTCTTCTTCCAAAACATTTTCCATTGTTTAATTGTGGTTTGTTATGGTTGATTATAATGATTTATGATGGGAATGTTGAAGTATTGTTGGATTTTGATGAAAATCTCCCTTGGACCCATGATTTCCCCTTCTTCCTAAATTGTGAACTAGGGTATGATTTGATTGATCTTCTAAGCTTGCCAATTGATTATGTTTATGCTTATTATGTCATTGAATCATGGAATTTCCCTATCAAATTTTGTAATTCTTGCAATTAGGGTTGATCTTGATTCTTAGCTTTGAAGGGCAATAACTAGGGTTTGTGTATGTTGATGAAAATTATATATAAACTTGTGATTCACTTAGATAGTGATAAATCTATGACAAATGTATATGATCATGTTGATCCACTTGAAAGGTGGAGGTGTTTAATTATTGTTTATATTGTGGTATTGATGCAAGATCCTTCTTTCTTATACCCCTACACATGATTATGTATGATATGATATGACTACGTACGATATGATATGACTATGGTAGTATTGTTGAGTTGAATGAAACGCCATCCTCATGAACACTATGAATATGATGTGAAAGGGTTACTTACATGTTGATGATTCTAAGGTTGAAAGGGCATTCTCAACTAATGAATCTATGAGCTACTATGATATATGTTAGGCTTGAGTGCCTAGTGCATTCTTTCATGAACTGAAACTTAAGTAAAGACTTAATGTAACTTCTAAAGGGAATTATGCTTAGAAGCGAGAGGATATGAAAATGAGATGGAGGCTTTTACATTTAGCAAGTCCGGCTTCCCAATGTATGTTGTCTCATGGGATGGAAACCTTTTAGGTTTAGGAAATCTGGGTTTCTAGTAGCAATCCCCATATCCCATAACTAAGTTCCCAAATAGATCTTATCTAGTGGATCCACCTAGAAGCTATTATGTACGTCCTACCTTAGGCAAGTAGGACACCTTTTTTCGGTGTGGGGGTAGAACACCGGATTCCATGTAGCTCACATGGTCTATGTCGGTTAAGGCTATGATCCCTATATGATACGAATATGAACTACGGTAAGAACATGAACTTTAATTATGACTTATTAAGGGGTACTACTTAGTATGAGTGGGGTATGGGACCTCACTTACACATTGTACAAGTATACCTTAAGACAGGTTATGGTGACGTTCTTATATGTTATGATGAGTTATGGATTATGTATGAAAGATATGTATGAATGTTAACGTTGACTTCACTTGTTTTAAGTTATGAATATGTATGACTCTTTACTCATGTATGTTGATTATGAATAAGGCAAAGTAAGATATGTATGATGTTGGTAGCCTAAGTGTGACACTTAACATTTGGTGAGGTTATGGGACCTTACCTTTGCATTGCACTAGTGTGGGTTTGGGTTGCTTGTATGTTGGTATGACTTATGTTTCTTCATAAATGTGCATAATAGTTTCTAAACTTGTTAAAGGCATGATTTCAACTAAATGTCCCTTTTATGTATGTTTTAAGGATTTTGTGCATGGTGTCCATACTTAGTACATTATTTGTGCTAACATATAGTTTCTACATTCTATTAGTGTAGGTTCCGGCTGTAGATACATTCTAATTTCTTCAAGAAAAGATTTGGTCGACTATTCCCTAAGCTTGGTGAGTCCTCAAGTTTGAGGACAAGTTGCTATTGTTTCTAGTTTTATTGTACTTTTCTACTCTAAGACTACTATTGATGTAAAGGGCTTTTGAACCTATTTGTACTCCTTATGTACTAGATTGTGATTGAGAAAAGTCTAGATTCGTATTTTCGTTTATGAAAAAGAAGTTGACTTCGATTGTAAAAGTTTTAATTTTTTCTGCATTATTCTATGTCTTGAATGTTATGATTATGCTAAGGGCTTGTATGCGACCCTTTCGGGGTCAAGTACGCTGTGTTATGTCTAGGGGGTACCCTTGGGTTGTGATAATCATGCGTGAGAATGACCTTTCCTCGTCCATGTCTACATATAGATTCAAATAGGTGAGAAAGCCTTTACACTTAGAATCATCATTTTGTGAGAAAACCTTTCACATCATGTTCATTATGTGTTCATGAGAATAGTCTTTCAATTGACACAACAACATTTTCATAATCGTGGACACTTCATTCATAGTCATGTATAAGTGTGTATGTGAGATAACCTTTCAACACCACCACAATTACATCATAGTCATAAATACTTTACTCTCAAAGTCTTATTAAAACATATACATAACCTTCATAAGACATGCATAATATCATATATTTCCCTTTCAATGGTCAAAGTCATATCAAACTAACACATCTACAATGACTACATTAGACATCGATATAATCACAATTCAAGTAATCAAATCAATACGTGCATAATCTTATATACGCATAATATAGGTCATGTGGGTAAATTCCTTTCAAAATGATACCATATACAAATCAACATACATAATAGCTTCACTCTCAAAGCCTTAACATTCATAGTTCATTCATATTAGCTTTTACCCTCAGGTCCCTAGAAATCATAATCTATGACTACAAGCCTTACTATCAAGAAATACTCCTCATAGACCTAAGTCTCAAGGTATTCAATTCACATTCTTCATCCTTAACCAATTTTAATCATATATCTTCATATAGACTCAATCTCAACACTACTAATCATGATTCATCATATAACCCCTAATCTCATCAATTCATGTAAAAAAGTTTTATTTTTAAGCAATTCATATCTAGGTTCACTGATCTCAAGAAATTCATAAAGTAATTCATCAATCTTAGAAGATCACATCTAAGCCCTCAATTCCCCCTTTCCTGGCATGAAACTCAACTATATCAAATTCACCCTAAAATCATAGGTTAAATATGAATACAAGTGTTATAATACTAAAAATAAGTAATTATATCATAAAAAATCATAAACAACCATTATCCACTCAATTGGATCAACATACAACAATACCCACAATGTAGGAAGAAACCCTAACTAGAATTGCGGTTCATCTGCACAATTGGGGGAAACATGGGGACTTCATGGATGAAAGGAGTCCATGAATTAATAATCCATCATACCTTGATTACAAAGCCTAGTAATCTTAAAACAATGGAGTCTTGACTTGACCTAGCTTGACACTCTTCTTCTTCTTCTTCTTTCTAGAGAGAGGATGTTTTTGAGGGATTTGGGTTTCTTTTGGGGATTTAAAAATAATTATTTGGATGAATTAATTTATGGGTCTAAATACTTTATATATGTGTTCTAAATTAGGCTAAGACGATACCACTTAATCCCACTTAAATCTGCAAAACCCCAAAATACCCCTAACTAACTTCTCAAAACAGATTGCAAGTCACCACCCACGACCACATTCTATGGAGGGACCCACGTGGTGTGCTGGTTAACCATGGGTGGGTGTCTATTGCTTGATTTTGGAACACTGACCCACGACCCCTCACCCATGGGGCGTGGGTTGACGAACAGGGTGTAGGTCCCCCATCTGTAGGTCACTATCAATGAAATTCCTAGGGTTTTCCTCAAGGACACATAGTTGGTCCTTGGGGTTCGTACCTTGATGTTCTAACATGAAACCCTTTATTTTTAGGTACGAGGAGGTACATTCATGACTCTAACCATCACATCAAGCTCTAGTTTATCCTACTAGTTTCTAGAGCGTTACACAAATAACATTGGAGAACCCCATGGAGAGATACTCGGTCGGATGAAACCCTTATTTGCTCTTTCAACTCCACTAGAGCCATGCTATAAGGACGGATTTAGATAGTTTGTGTATCCGGTAGAAGGTCAATTCCAAATTCTATTTCCCGATTAGGAGGAATACCGAGTAAATCATTGAGGAAAACATTCGGGAACTCTTTAACTATCAAAACTCACTCTAGAGATGGGGTTTCAGAATCCACATCCCTCACTTTAACAAGATGGTAAACACACCCTTTGGAGATCATATTCTTAGCTTTAAGACACGACAAAAATTGACCTCTAGACAAAGAGTTGCCCCCCTTCAACTCTAAGATAGGTTCATTTGGGAATTGGAATCTAACCACCCAAGTTCTACAATCAATAGAGGCATAACATGCATGCAACCAATCCATACCAAGAATCACATCAAAGTCTAACATGTCAAGCTCTACCAAATCAACAAGGGTAACTCTATGGGATAAGGAAACGGGACATCTCCTATATACCCTCTTAGCTACAATAGACTCACCAATATGAGCTAATGATAATGTAGCACCGGGATCTAACAAGGCATACACATCAAGAATAAAGACTTATAACATACCGGTCACTACATCCGGGGAGCTGCCTTGGTCACCTCGGGATTGAAGGGCATAAAAGTAGTTTTGCTTTGGGGCATTGGAGTTTGAACCGCTAGGAGGATCTTGCTAATCCTCTCTCCCCTTAATCTTGAGCATCGGGCAATCTTTCATCTCATGGCCACTCTTCCTGGAACTAAAACATACATCGGTTTTGACTAGGCACTTACCATCATGTTTCTTCCCACACTTCACACATGTAGATCTAGCAAAAGAAGAACAACCTCCATTTCCTCTTTGAAGTTTAGTGTTTGACATCCTTTAATCATTAAACTTAGTAGGAACACTATATGAATCTTGAAAGGAAAACCTTTGTCGAAATCTAGGTAGACCTTGTCCATCGGAACTTCAGTTGGAGAAATTCCCATCACCGGTTCTAGTACTTTTTACCCCCCTATTCTTCTCCCTAATTTTTTATTTCTCAAATTTTTGAGTGTACACCATAAGCCTTGAGATATCCATGTCATGCAGGAGCATTGATGTACGACACTATTTTTCAACCAGATCGGACACACCCGACATAAACCTACTCATCTTAGCCCTTGAGTTCTCCACCAAAGTTGGAGCATATTTGGAGATTTGGGTGAAGTTTAGAGCATATTGCTTATCACTCATACTTCCTTGGAAAGGTTGATGAACTCTAGTACCTTTGCCTCCCTCAACTCGAGGAGTAAGAACCTATCAACAAATGTTGATTTAAATAATTTCCATTCTACCAGGCCCGCTCTTATGGGTCTCTCTTCCTTCCACTGATCATACCACACTTGAGACATATCTTTTAGTTGGTAGGCGGCTTACTCCGCCTTCTCTTCTGGAGACACCCCCATAATAGTAAGTACTTTATAAACCTCGTCGATAAACATTTGAGGATCCTCTTCCACTTTCAAGCCATGAAATTCTGGAGGGTTCATTCGTGCAAAATATGTCACACTTGAAGCAGCCAAATTTACATTAGGATTCACCGGAGCTACAACCTCTCTATTTGCTTGA
This sequence comes from Solanum chiquidenum, assembly GCA_029582725.1. Classification (NCBI taxonomy): domain Eukaryota; kingdom Viridiplantae; phylum Streptophyta; class Magnoliopsida; order Solanales; family Solanaceae; genus Solanum; species Solanum chiquidenum. The sequence continues at coordinate 28,709 of JAJOOS010000239.1, forward strand.
GCCGCTGCTGCTTGATAAAACATTTGGATAATCAATCTAAACTTCGCATGGGTCACATTCTCAACCAAAGGATCTGTCAGAGCTTGGGGCAGGGATCCTTGATTTATATTGTTATTTCCATCCTTCTAGCATTAGCCCTTCGTGTATTCATATCCTGAAGACACAAGAGAAGGATTAGGAGAGAGAAATCTTTTAGAGTTAAACTCTAAGGAACTACTTAAGAGTAATGAAGAATTGAAATTTCTTAAATATCTTGTACCCTCTCATTCATAAGTGTGGCGTGCTTCACACGCTTGAACAAGACCCTACTAGACGTGCCTTATGAGACATGATCCTAGAATCATTCTAAACCTCGTTATCTAATTACCAAGTTTGACATGACCTAGGGGTACCCTCTAGATGTAACAAGTCGTATAGAACCCCGAAGGACTCCATACACGCCACTTAGCTTTCATAACATAGGAATAGAACAATCAACAGTAAAACATATTTCACGTCTTAAAACTTTTTCATAAAAGAAAGCGGAAGTCCAGACTTGTTAAAATATAGCAATCTATTGCAATACCTGAATGAAATAGGGCCTAGCCCATACAACATGTCTGAAAAAGGTAAAGTACATCAAAGAAACTACAACATAGGAAATAGTCATCCTCGAACCATGAGGACTTACCAAAAAGCTTGGAAGATACACAAGTCCAAGCTTTAGCCACTAGAATGATCACCTCGAGAACCATACCCTACACTTGGGAAAATGTAGGAAAAGTAGGGGTTAGCAGAGAAATGCACTAAGTATGATAGCCATGCATAAAAAAATTAAAAAATATGAAAAAGGGACATTTCATTTGAAATCATGCAATTTTCAATGTTGAAACATCATATAAGATAGTAGAAGTCATAAGTCATAATCCTGACAAACATAAGTCAATATCATCTCAAAACCTTTATATAGAAAGCCTCTTGAGTAACCGTAGTTCATTATTCATGTTCTTATTGGGGGAAGAATAGCCTGAACCGACATAGAGACCATGTGAGCTAAAACATGATCACCTAGTGTCTCCCACACAGAAAAGGGTTGTTCTACTTGCCTAAGGTAAAACCGTGAACTATTAGCTTAGGTGGATCCACTAGCTACATAACTTATGGGGCACAAAGTTTATGGGATAATTAGATTGCTACTACAAACCCGGACTAAAGAGACGTAAAAGGTTTCCATCTGATGAGCCATACATTTGAAGCCCGGACTCAACTAACGTAAAATACTTCAGTTTGATTTCAATATCCACTCGCATCTAAGAATAATTACAATGGAATACTTATTATGTCTTACTTAACTCATGTCTCATGGAAGGAGATCCTTGACAATCAATTCAAGTTAGTTCATTAGGATAACTTTTATTCATTGATTCAATTAGGTTAGAATAGCCTTTCAACCTAAAAATCTTTTCTATGTGAGAAGACCTTTTACATCATGGTTGTAAGTGTTTCATGAAAATAACCTTTCAACAACACAACAACACAATCAACATTGGCACTTTACTGTCAAAGCACCCTTAAAGCAATTACGTAACTTTCGTAAGATTATGCATAAACTCACACTTTTCCCATCCTAGGTTCAAAGACATTATCAACACCAAATCTAGAATTTAAGCATTGGATAGGATTTCATCATAACTTCATTTAATTCCATCAATTCATACATTAAATCATAAAAAATTCTCTTTCACAATAAACAACCCAACCTATGAGATAACAATTTGGAGAAATATGGGGATTTTGATGGGTTCATGAGGGAATCATCATATACGCATTGTAAATTATCAATTCATGCATATTTAGACATAATTAAACCATTAAAATAAGTAAATTAAAAAACCCATGGAGAATGAAGAAAACCCTAGCTAATTGGGGAATTCTACTATTTAAGACAACTCCATGGGTGAAAGCTACCCATGGATGAAAACCACCATACCTCAACCACAAATCCTTAAGAATTTGATGTGAAGAACCTTGCTTCTTAAACCCTACCTTTCCCTTTCTTCTTCTTCTTCTTCTTCTTCTTTGAGTTTTTTAGAGAGAATTTTTTTTATGAGGATGAAGTTTTGGGAATTGATTAGGGTTTTAGAAATAATGAGATGAATGAATTAATTAAGTGGTCTAAAACCCTTATATTGGTGGTCTACATTAGGCTAAAACAACATCACTTAATATTAATAAAAACCAGAAAATCCCAAAGTACCCCTAAACTTAACCACCAAACCAGCTCCCAGGTCACCATCCATGAGACCTCACCGACAGATCGTAATTGAACCCACGGCCCATTTTGGTGAACCGTAGTTTGGGTTCTGATAGTCTGATTTCTAGGCTTTGACCTACGACCCCCACCCACGAGGCGTGGACCCATCCACATGGCGTGGGTCTTGACGTGGTTCACTGCTTTTGGGCAGTTTCCAGGGTTCTTCACAAGGGCTCATGGTAGTCCTTGAGGGGTCGTACCTTGATGTTCTAACAGGAAACCCTCTATATTTAAGTACGGGGAGTTACATCCATGACTCTAACCCTCAGGTTAACCTCTAGTTTAACCTACTAATTTCCACAGAGTTACACTAATGCATACTTATACCTTGATTATTTCACTAATGTAGAGTCTGACCCTCTTACCTTTCATACTCTTCACAAGGTGATCCCTTTGAAGTGAAGATTGGTGAGTCCTCATGTTCCGAGGACTATGAAACTTTTATTTCTTCACTTCAGTTTTAAGACATTTTTCTCTGGTGTATGGGTTACGTCCTAACCACTTACATATTGATGTAATAGATGGATTGTTGAGTAATAACAGTCAAATAACCCTCAAAAACCAATTAAAGGAGTGAGCGATCATTGCAAGTAAAGAAATAACGAAGAGTGGAAGTCGAATCCCATAGGAAATTGTGTATCATAGAGGATAACTTATCAAGAAATATGGATTTTAAATCAGCTCTTTTGTAATAGTAATAACAGTTGAGTGGATGGAACCACCAATTTAATAGAAATCTTTAGTTATCAACTATCGAAATTAAGCGAGAAATTAAATGAAATGAAGAGTTAATCAACAATCTAGGGGTGTGGGGATAGGAAGTCAATCTTACATAGGGGTAATTGTACTGCTATATAGTGATGGACATTCCTGAATAGGTTAAGTCATCTTCATTGACGCTAATCATCTTTCGATCTCAAAGCATCTATGCATATAATATCCCTTTAATCTGATCTATGTGCCAATCAAAAAAAACCTTATACCTTATCCTATTCTCTTTTTCAGGAATACAACAAATAGATTCTGACCCATAACCTCTCTGTCAAGCAAGTCGTATACACCAAACCTAAATTGCAAGTACTGAACTAATTACCCACTCCAATTAGTCACTTTCGAGCATCAACTGAAGATAAGAATTATGAATTAAATTTGCAACCTTAACCCATTAGTTAACCCCATGGTAGTTAGATCAAATTCATGTATTAACATCACAAAAATACAGCATAAAAGAATACACACTGCATTAAATCAACATGTAAACCCATTAGACCACTCCTAGATCTTGGGGTTTTAGCGAATCATCACAAAAAGTAAAGAAATTCTACCTTTCATGAAATCAATCATGGGTAACTTGAAATCAATCTGTAAAGAATATATCCACTTTGTATTTAACTTCAAATTATCAAATTCAAGCACAAAGTTGTAAAACCCCAAAATCTAGAGAAGTGTTCTACAAAGGTAAATATATTCTCTATCCATTTATCAATATATCTTTGAACTCTCTTACAATTCTATTCTTTGGGATATTTATACTCTCTCGAGATTTGGACTAAAAATCAAATTAATGACTTATTCGTGACAATAGTGGGGCTCGCCAAACTATCTTGGTGGATCGCCCTTCGCTCCTCAGCTCGCCTTGTGATGCTCTATACTTCAGATGTTTGAAGTTCCATTGGCGAACTCAATTGAGTCTACATTTCACATTTGGCGAATCACCGAATACTACCTTAGTCCACCGTTCGAGTTTTAAATCTTTGCCTTACACACTGTAACTTTGGGTGATAACTGTCCAGTCGATGTTTTAACTAGGAGCATCCCATTTTCTACTAGAGTTCACTAACCTTCCTTGTTATCAACAAGTGCTTTTCACAGTCAGATTGGGTGAGGTCATACTCAGTAGGAGATTCACCCTTCATGCTAGGCGATCAACAATGTTCACTTTGCACTTCTTTTTGCCTTTATGGCCCTTGTTTCAAACATCAGTTCTTACTTTGTCCAATTGCCTTCATAAGTGAAAATAATTAATATTATTTTAGAAAGGCAGAATAGCCTAGGAGACCCTTATACTTGGCTCTGTTTGTAAGTTGGACCTTTATACTTAAAATTTTGTCAACAAAACACTTAAACTCACTGAAATACAATATTTTAAACCCTTTCAGCATCCTCTATGTGTGCGTGTGGTACACTCCTTTACACGTAGGATTCCACATCATTTTTAATTACACATCAGAAATTAAATATTAAATAAATAAAAATAAAAATAAAAAGCATAGTTCTGCATATGTTAGAAATTTTGAACAATATTTTCTCATTTTTTGCTCTCTAATTGAGCTTCAAATTCATGTCAAATTGGTGGAATTCTTAACTATTTGACTTGAATTTTACACTATTGGTTCAAAAACACAAACCCAACAAATATCTATACAATTCCATATTTATTTCATAAATTCACAAAACTCATTTGTTATTCTTGAAGCTTCATCAAGCTTATCAATGAAGTTTTTCATTTTTCAATACCCAATATCACCAAAGAATACTCACAAAATCAACATTTTGAAAGGAAAAAATATGGAAAAACATAAAGAACTAGGAGGGATGTTAATTTGCAGCAAAAAGAATGAATTTTGAGAAAATATTTAGTGGTGGGAAAATGTGCGGGCTGTTAAGAAGAAGAAGAAGGGAAATGGTGGGTGAATCTAAAGAAAGAAGGAAAGAAGTGGAATGGGCTTAACAAATGTGGTTGGGGAGGGGTCGGGGGTGGTGGCAGCAACGACAGGCTGCTTGAAGAAGATGACTACTTTTTTTTATTTTTGGTATTTTTCATTTTCTTATTTTTTAAATTTTTAAATTTTTTTCATATAAATTTTATACGCACTTGCTTTAAAACGCGTGGAATCATGCTTCATTCCAAGTCAACAATATTAATGCCACATGTGTTAAGTTAATGGTCAAAGGTGTTTAATATATTGTATTTCAGTGAATTTAAGGGTTCAATTGGGAAAGTCGTAAGTATAAGAGTCCAACATACAAACAGAGCCAAGTACAAGGGCCTCCAAGACCATTCTGCCTATTAGAAAAGGAAAAAATTAGGCATTGAGGACCTGAAATATTAAGCTAACTGGCCCTTCGATGAGTGTAAATCTACCACTCATAAACACCTCCAACTTAAACTTTTACTTTTTCCCGAGTAAATCAAGAACACAACAAGCTCAATAAAGGTGTCTACAACAGTACTCAATGCGAGATAGCATACAAGTTCCATAGCAAGATTACTCTTAATTGTATGTTACCCTAAATCATGATAAAAAAGCTTCAAATGATCACAAGCTAGTCTCAACACAAGCTCAAGTTCACTTTAGCTTCTTTTCTAATGGAATAACATGTTTCAACAAATGCATTCAAGTGCTCTCACATCAAGAACGATTTCATGCTCTTACAAAGCAATTTCAACAAAGTAACAAGAATCATTGCAACTTTCACTCTCTCTAAAGAGAAGCACATGCAAGCTTTGTCCCATAGGTTTGCCCATGTTTCCAATCATTAGACAACCTTGTTCATGCAAGATATCAAGGGTCCTTTAGTCTTGTAATGGGTTGAGGGTTAAGGCATGGTTAATTAGGATCAGTGACATTACCTTTTCAAAACATTGTTATATCCATCATCACCTCTTCTAAAGTTGTTATTCTTTCTTTTTTCAATTTAGAACTCAACCCTTGACTTTCACTCAATTTATTTCGAATTCCACATTTATTTGATTCACTCCTCTTTTTCACTTTCACTTTCCTCTCATTCTTTTCCCTTTTCTTTTTTTTCATAATAGGGGTTTCTTTCTTTTTAGTAATACTTTCAAGGTTAAGCCTCATTTTATCTTTCTTTACCCCTTACATGGATTTCATTCATCCTTCCTTTCCACACCCGTACTTAGAATTTTGGCCTAAGTTGGCTATTCAAACATCACAATGGTTGAAAAAAGATTTTAGGTTAGAAGGTAGGGACAATTTGGTTCAAGAGACTTTCTTTTGGTTGACAACAAATGGATTAGGCTCAAATGGTAAGAAAATGGTTTCACACCCTCACAAGGTAGTCACAAATGGTTTATGAACAATTTGGTTCCCTTATTGAATTTTTCCCCAAAATCATATCCCACATTCACAAAGATTTACAAAATTGGACTAACAAGACAAATCTTGGACTCCACATACATGCTTTCAAGTAAAAACTCACCACACTTGGCACTTTGAAATATACTCATTTAGCAAATCCTGAAAAGATCAAAAGCACACATGTAATGTTCATTGGAAGGCTCACATCGAAATGGAGCTACTCAACAAATGATTCAAAGGAGTCATTCAAAAGTTTAGCCACATCAATTTTCTTTTTGCAACACGAACACAATGCATCATGCTCATCATGATTACTATATAAGACATTGATATTTAACAAAATCTATTGTCAAATTATATTAATGAAAACCTCAAGCATTTCACAATTTGAAAATTCATGCAAGGGTCGTATTCATCAAAAGAGAATGAAAAATGAAGTTAAGACACACAATTTCCCAAAACAAAAGCACTCTAATATAAAAAAAATAGTAACTACAAAACATCAAAAGACAAAATAACAACATACAAACAAAAGGGAGTATTGGAACGAAGGACCTTACCCAACAAAAAAAGGGAAGCAGTGTCCTCAATGCTAAAAAAATGAAATACTAGGTCGCTGAGATATATGATCCCCTTAAAGGCTATGCCTGTGGAGCACTTTCATCCAGAGTCCCTCATGGAGAAATATCACGTGGGGCCATGATGTCGGGCAGTAGGATCATGGGAGGTGCAAGAAATGCTCTGCTTTGGAATCGGTACCAGTCTCTGCAATGGGATGTGTGGTGGAATCTAAAATGAGTCCACTAGACCCGACGTATGTCGTCTCTCAAAAATACCTCTCCAGGGTAGCCTGAAGGATGGCCTCCTCAGCCTCTTGCATCTCTTTCAGGGTCACAACAATCTCTTGCTTGTCCTCTCTCAACCCTTCCTCATCAGTCTCCTTAGACAGTTCCACATCCTCAACATCAACATCCAATGCAATCTCAAGTACATAAGAAAAAGGAGCACCACTAGGCACATTGGGTATAAGGGCAGAAACAATGTGAGGGGAACATCGCCCCAAAGAGTTGAGAAGTCCATGGAATGAATGTAGACCACCTCAGCCCTTAATGTGGCACCCTCAGCTCTAAATGTATCCAAATCACTTGAACTACTCTTAGTCTTCACCAATGTTGCTCTCCAAGTAGTAAAATCATTAAATATCAGAGTATGGTCTTCAATCATTTTCTAACATATGACCACCCGGTCAATCAGAAGAACCGAGGAATTCTAAATAGTCTTGTCTATGAGTTGTGGTAAGTCCTACACAACTAAAGCAAGTCCGTCTCATATATAAGTGCCTAGGTCAAGGGAGCATGAGCAACAGGGGAAGGGGGAGGCCTCACCCTAGCACCGGTCACAAAAGTAGAGGGTGCACATGCAGTAGTAGAATCAGCAAAGCTAGGAAAAAGATGAAGGATTTGGAATAACTCCCAATTCCAAAGAAGGAGCAGGTGTTTTGGTCTCAAGTGTTAATGTACTAGGGTCCACCACTGGTGTAGTGTCTTTTCACGACCCAAGGTAGCCCCTACGCGTAACATGGCGTATAAGACCCCAAGATGCCCCATAGAAGCCACTTAGCTTTCATTATACAAGACATATAATAAGAATATTTAAAAGACAGTTTCAACATATAAAAAATTGATAAATCAAAGCGGAAATCTAAACATTGTCTCCAAGCCATCGAGTACATAAGAGTTTTATCAAAGTGAAGCCCATACATCAATTTCCAAAACTGAAAGTACAGACAAAACTGGAAATCAAGCTTTGTCCTCGAAATATTAGGACTCACCACAACTTATAATCTCTTCAACAACCTCTAGCCATAAAAATGAGAACCCTAAATATCAAACCCTATATTTGGGGAAATGTAAGTAAGATTATGCGTTAGTATAAAATATGTACGAAGTATGATAGCTATGCATAAAACATTTGAAAAGATGAAAAAGTGACATTTGTCATATAGTGCAATGACCAAGATAAATCGTGAATGTAAGCAGAAGATTTAAGTCATAAAACATGGTCAGTGCATTTCGACATCATCTTAAGTCACATGTGAGATACTTCTTGAAGTATCCTTAGATTATCATAGCGTGTCTGTGGGAAGTATCCTTAATCGATATATAGGACCATGTGAGCTATTAACATGGAATCCAGTGTCTCCCACACTAAAAAGGGTTGTCTTATTTTCCAAAGAAGGACCGTGAGGTTCTATCTTATGTGGATCCACTAGCTAATGTCTATCTAGACATTCCTATAGTGGCACATAGTTTATGCGAAATGGTTAATCACCACATGTCCACTAGGTACTAAGCTTTAGCTTCCACATAATATTTCTTAATTATATTCATTTTATCTTTAAAGGAACATGGATAATCTCCTCTTGTCCTTGCCTCATGTGACATGGGTAATCGCCTATTGTCACTTCATAGAGAGCATGGGTAATCGCCTCTTGCCTCAACATTAGAATAGCTCCTTAACATTGGTTAATTTTAGGTGAGAAAGTCTTTCAACATTAAGTACCCTTTTAATGTGAGAAAATCCATTTCACAATGTGTATGTGAGAAATCCTTTCAACAACAACAACAATATCGATACTTAACTCTTAAAGCATCTTTAAAACATTTACATCAGTTTCATAAGAATATGCGTAATTCCAATATTCACTATTCATCGTTCAAAACCCACTTTTAATCATCAATATCTAAAAAACATAGGTTAAACATGGATTCATGGGAATTCATTATAAAATCATGTAATTATCTCAATTCCTATTTCATAGATCATAAACAATCAAATAAATCAATATTTAAAAGAACCCCTGACATGGAGCAAAAACGATAACTCAATTGGGGAATTCTAACTTTATAATTGGAAAATTTGGAATTCCATGAAGGAAAGGGGTTTGTGAATAAAAACGATCATACCTCAATGCCAAAAGCATGCCTTCCATGGTGGAATTGGAGGCTTGACTTGAAACCCTAGGTTAACTCATTCTTCAAGCTTTCTAGAGAGAGAAATATTTTGGATAGGAAGACTTGTTTTTCTTATAGGAATTTGAGCAAATGATTTCCAATTTAGGGGTTAAAACACTTATATAGGACTTTTGGTGAAGGGAAAATTACATAGTATTGGACTGGAATAATTAGGAAAACACCCAAAAGCCCTTAAGAAAATAACTGCCGCTCCTACCAATGGACCAGACAAACGATTTGTAGGCCCAACCACGGACCGTAATGGCCAACCATTCCTGAATTCAGAAAGTACTAATGTGGAACCCCAAATAACAAACCAAAACCTACGATCTGTGGGTCCATCAACGGACCGTACACCACTACCGTAGGTCCCAACTTTTTCCTCAAAATCTTTCTAAACTTGGGACATATCTAAGAACCCTATCCACGACTCGTACGTAGAACGACGTACCATCCTGGTGAACCATTGAAAAATATAGAAAACTTAACATTTTGAAAACTTGACTAGCCACTTGGGGACCTGACCTACCGTTCATGTCTAGGACTACCGTATATGGGTGGATCCATCGGACTGGCACCTGATTCTTTCAAAAGCTGCAAATTCTACCCTTTTTGAATTTGAGGTGTTACAATATCACCCCCTTGGGAACTTTCGTCCTCGAATGATATTCAAGATATGATAAGAAAGTGTACACACCAACTCCACAAAGGCACGACAGGCACCCAATGCCATACTTGACTGAGCACACCCATTAGAACCAACCTAGAAAGACCAACCCGTCATAATTCAAGGACGAAGAGGCTCGGAAAACACTAAACATTCTTAATATAAAAGTAAAGAAAATAAAAGAGTAGGCTGAGAAGGTCTCTCTAAAACCACAAGCTGCATGTAAATCTGTTCAAAACATAATGTATACATAAGGCCGACAAGGCCAAAAACTTAAGAAAACACAACTTACCCGTAAGACTGACAAGGCCATACAAAACCCACAACTTAATACAACAGTCCACAAGAATCTACAAATATGACACATGTCATAATATCGGGATAGGGCCCCGACCTACCCATCACAAGTATAAGTACACAAAACCAAAAACCTAGCAACTCCGAAGGAAATGGAGCTTACCAACCAAGCTGAATCCCAACCAACTAGAGAAAGTCTTGATTTGCCTATCGATCAGTACCTGCGGGCATAAACACCGAATCCCCAAGTTTGGGGCGTCAGTAAGGAATAACGATTGACTATTCAACGAAATAGGATAACAATATCAACATTACTAATTTAAAATAATGAAAAAATATACACTATCAAAAACTCGTATCCAACCTACCTGTTCCTGGCTCATTTACATTACACCAACATCAATAATACCGAGACCCAAGGGTTATGACTTGGATTACCACAAAAACTGAAGACACCATTCAGAAAAGTACATAGTTTCATTCAACAAAATGTAATGTGGTGTAGGCGAACATCCTGTTCCCAATGTCAGAGGGCATGAATTCATGTGGTGTAGGCAAACAGCCCGATCACATCATCAAAGGGCATGAATGCATGTTGTGTAGGCGAACACCCCGATCCTAGCCTCAAAGGGCATGAATGCATATGGTGTAGGCGAACACCCCGATCCTAGACTTAAAGGGCATGAATACAATGAGCATACACCATTCATATGTACGCCGGGTAATAATACAAAAATCATACCACAAAACAACCTTTAAGCGTATAATTAAAGAGATTGTTCATAAAAATTTCCTACACATATGAAGGGACATAAAGCAACATAATATGATACTCTATTTAAACAATTTTTGTTGTGGTTGTATATAACTCCACATTCTTACAATTTTCTTCTTACATATTTGATGAGTCCACAAATTGGACTCATTTAGGGCTATATTTGGATAGAATTAGTGTCCTCAAATGCATATTTTGTGTCAATATTTGATGAAAACCCTTAAGTTTCAGGTATTTGGAGTTTGAAGGAAAGCATGGACACTACTTAGTAAAAAAGGAATAGAGGCAGTTGAAAGAATGAAGAAATGAAGATTCGAGAATCGCCGAACTCATTCGGTGAGTTGCCAAAAGGTCTTATCCTCGCCTTTTGTTCCAGTGTGCTGAGCCCTAAAGGAAAGGATCAAATCTGCAGTGAAAAGGAAAAGTTGCGTATCACCGAGCAGTTCTGCGAAGCTATACTATGTCGCCCAATGATCCAAACACGATGATGCTGAAGGATAGATCAAGACGGTGATGAAACCTACAAATGGGCGGATCGCCGAGTTGATCTGTGATCTCGACTAACGACGCTGAATGATCTGCTGCAGCAGAGATTTTTGAAAACTATAAATACTCGTTGAGAGTTGTAGCTGTATCAGATTTTTAATATAGAATTTTTAACATAGACTTTTGAGTTCTAAGCTTGGAGAGGGTTTTGAAGAACTTGAAGATTCAAAGGGTTTCAACTCCAAGATTTTGGACTTGGGTCTTGAATATTCTTCACTTTTGACTTGTTTAAAGACTTAATCTTGCATACCCATTGATGGAAACTGAGATTGGTATACATTTTTACCTCTTTTACATGTGTAGCTAAAACCGCAATTCGTGGGGTGTGATTTTGCGAAACGGACTGATTGACGATCCATCGATGGATCCAAGATCCATCTAGTCAATCCGACGATCAACTTTTGAGACGAGGTTCTGAGGGCCTCGAACTACGGACTAATTGACGATTCAATGATAGATCCATGATCCGTCAAGTCAATCTATCGATCGACTTTAGAGACCAGGTTCTGAGGGCCTCGACCTACAGACTGATCAACGATCCATCGATGGATTCACGATCCGTCAAGTCAGTCCGTGGGTCATGCCTTATTATGGTTTTTTGTCTGAATTTCTGGGGATGGTTCGAGATGTGAACCACGGACCACCAGCACGGGCCGTGGGTCACCCTACGGTTCGTTGGTGGCAACCATGGGTTGCATCTGCAACTTCTAGAAATTTGCATTAAGTTCTGTTTTTGGATATGGGGTGTTACATTATCTCCCTCTTGGGACCATTCATCCTCGAATGAATACTAAACTAGCTGAGTATGGAGAGAAGAAGCTGCAATCCCTACCACTAAGTACTAGAAACTGATATCTGACTGAACTAAGTTCGAAGAACATGCAAATACGCTGAAAATGCAAGGCTGACTGAAGGAACAAAATACTAAGACTGAATTAGCGCATGAATTTTTGAAAAACTGAAGAGGAACCATTACCTCAAGCTGGAATGGAATCGTAAGGAAAGAGGTGAGGATACTTGGACTTCATGGCTGCTTCTGCTTCCCAAGTAGCTCCCTCTACGGACTGACTCCTCCACCAAACTTTCACTGAAGCGACTTCTGTGTTTCTCAACCTTCTAACCAGACGATCGAGAATCTCAAGTGGTACATCCTCATAAGAAAGGCTGAGTCTGCTGGCAACTCTAAGTCATAAGCCACTTTACCAATCCTTTTCAAGATCCGGTAAGGGCCTACATATCTGGGACTGAATTTCCCTTTCTTGCCAAATCTCATCACCCCCTTCATAGGTGACACTTTCAGGAAAACCCAATCATCAACTTGGAACTCTAGTTCCCTTTTTCTCACATCTGCATAAGACTTCTGGCGACTCTGGGAAATCATAAGTCTATCTCTAATGAGTTGCACTCTCTCCATAGCATCAAGGACTGAATCTGGTCATATAAAGGATGCTTCACCTACTTCAAACCAACCAACTGGAGATCTACATCTACGCCCATACAAAGCCTCATAAGGGGTCATTTGAATGCTGGAATGGTAACTATTGTTATAGGCGAACTCAATAAGAGGAAGGTGATCATCCCTACTACCCCTGAAGTCGATCACACAAGCTCTCAATATGTCCTCTAAGGTTTGAATGGTACGCTCTACCTGACCATCCGTCTGTGGATGAAATTTTGTGCCAAGGTTAACCTGAGTACCAAGACCCTTCTGAAATGACTTCCAGAAATGAGAGGTAAACTGAGGACTTCTATTTGAGATGATAGACAAAGGAACCTCATTCAACCTCACAATCTCATTAATGTAAAGCTTGGCATAATCCTCTACCGAATCTGTAGTCCTGACCGCCAAAAAGTGAGAAGACTTAGTAACCCTATCAACAATTACCCAAATGGAGTCATGCTGTCTGCGAGTACGAGGTAAACCTGTGATGAAGTCCATGTTGATCACTTCCCACTTCCAAGTAGGAATGTCAATCTCTTGAGTCATGCCTCCTGGTTTCTGATATTCTCCTTGATTGCTGGCAATTGGGGCACTTAGCCACAAAGTCTGCTATATCTCTTTTCATACCATTCCACCAATAGACTTCCCGCAGATCGCGGTACATCTTAGTGGAGCCTCGATGTATAGAATATCTGGAGTTATGGGCCTCTACAAAAATACATTGTCTCAACTTGCCCAAATTAGGAAAACATAATCGACCCTGGTAGCGAAGCATACTATCTCCCCCTTGGGAGAAAACCTCCACTCTCTGATTGTGGACTGCACCCTTGAGTTCAAGAGAGATTGGATTACTGTCTTGCTTTTCCTTAAACTCTACTACCAAACAAGATTCTGATATATTCTTGACTATCACACCACCATCTGATGTGTTAGTAAGACTAATTCCTAAGAGAGCAAGCCGATGAACATCTTTTTCTACTTCATTCCCTTTTTCTCTCTCAATATGTGCTACCCCACCCTTTAGATTCACCTCTTTCTGGCCTTAAGGTAAGAGATAATTGGCATATAGGTACTGAGCTACTACCCTTCTATTCTAAGACTGGCTCATTTGGAAATTGGAACTGAACAACCCAAATTCTACAATCGACTGAGGCATGACATAACTGAAACCAATCTATGCCTAGAATTATATCAAAATCCACCATTTCTAACTCTACAAGATCTGCCTCGGTAACTTTTTGAGAGACTTAGATAGGGCAGTTTCTATATACCCATCTAGCTATAACTAGGTCACCAACTGGGGTAGAGATTGAGAAGGGTTCTGAAGGAGTTTCTAAACTAACTCCTAAGATTACTGCTATAAAGAGAGTTACAAAGGTAAGAGTATCCCTTGGATCTAACACTACAAAACATCAAGGGAAGGACTCAAAACGTACCAGTGATCACATCAGGAGAATCTTCCTGGTCCTGGTGAGCCTAGAGAGCATAAAGTTAGCCTTGGCACTGACTGCCACCTGTACAATATGACACACCCTGCTGAGTTGGGCGACCTGCCGGTACTGTTGGAGTTGTAGACTGAGCCCTAGTATTGTTAATTACATTATTGCCCCTTCCTGGAAAATGGGAAATTCTTCACCCTATGACGAGACTGACCACACCCAAAGCATCCTTCCTTGCCAGTAAGACACTCGTCTGGATGGTTCTTACCACACTTTGGACAAGTTGGGTAGGTCCTATTTTCCTGAAACACTTCCTTGAGACTTAGGGCCTTGTGCCCTACTATTCTGATCATGTCGAAACTCTGAGTGATTTCCACCACCCGATTTCTGCTGAGAGTACTCATAGTTCCCTATTCTAGCTTTCTTATTTACCTTAGAAATTTCCCTAAGATTATCTCCCTCAACATGCTGATTGTTCTGATTATTCATACTTTGAGCAAAAAGTTGAATAGGGTTTTGAAAGTCTGCATTCGAAACTTCCTAATCAGGGACTGGAGGAGCTTCATTTACGTTCTTGGCATTCACATTCCTGGTGTTAGCTCTACGAGGAGGCATGATCTGAAATGTAGAACATCGGTTAGAATGGAATTAGATCATACCTTACGCACGATAAGAGTAACATGCAAATGAAGATTTTTCCTAAGACACTTTTTAGCCTCCCTCTCACTAGATGTGGTGCGCACTACACATCCATGAAAAGGACTCTACCTAGTGCGGCTTTTCAAACATCCTAGGACACTTAAACCTAGTGCTCTGATACCAAGTTTGTCACGCCCCGAGCTACCCCCGAGACGCGGACATAGGACCTAGGACCACAAGTGATCCCAAGCTAACCCTGCTGGCATGATCATGAGCATACTAAAGATAAACTGAATAATAAAAACTGTGCGGAAGCTATAATCATAAATAAATCTGAAATGATGGGGAATACCCATATACTAAATCTGAAATGAATGAAAACTGATGAGTTTAGTACAAAGAAAATATTAACTCAATACTAAGCTGAATCTAATAATGTCTGAAATAAGCCTCTAAACTGACTAGAAATATTGAGACATGCCCCAACTAGATCTAGCAAAACTGAAACTACAGACTAAAAGCGATAAAGATAAACATGTCACTAGTCCTCGAAGAATGAGGACTCACCACTGATGTTGCTGAACTGAAGATCGGGAACCGATCTAAGCGTGATCTGGATGCTAAGAACCTGAACCTATACATAATCTTCTTTTCAACACTTGAACAAATTAATTATAAGTCCATTCATGTTATAATAACGGATAAGAACTATTATGTTCTCTAAATCATAGGGGCACATAAGATTTGCATGCTTAAAGGATGAAAAATAATATTATGGGAAAAACTTGCAATCAATTGCATAAAAGTATAAGTAATAGAAGCAGAAAAAACATTCTTACTAATTTTTAAAGCCAAGATCTCTATTCATATTTTGAAGTCGCTCCAATTTTTCTTCCTCCATCTCAATTCTTCTCTGTAAGTAGAAAAAAAAATAGATTGTAGTCACTAAAAAAATATTCTTCTTTTACACTTCTATGTGTATATAAGTTTTTATTATATTGCATTTGCATACTTTCTTAAGAACTTAATACTATGATTAGAGGTACCTTGATCACTAGCCACTTCCTATTTCTTGATAATGACACTCTTAGAGTTAAGGATACTTTGGTTATATCCTAACATGCATTGTACTTCAAGGTCAAAGAGAATAAAATAATAATAGTCTTCAGCTTTTAAAAAGAATTAATTTTATAGTTTATTAGAAAAAATTATGACTAAGATTTATCTATGTAAAGAGTTTCAAGGAGCTCTCCACCCATAATCTCACATACATAGCTTCTAGTTACCATGAGAGTGAGAACATCAAAGAACTTAGCTTTGCCTTTAAATCCCATTGAAGAGCAACATCATTAAAATATACAACGAGGGCATAAAAAAAAATTAAAAAAATCGCATCAGATGTAAATTTATTCTTGGTATGTAAGTTATATTTATGAATCATCTTTCTGCTTTTGACATTTCAATAAATATGAGTACTTTTTAGGAAGTCTGTGGATGATAAACAAAACAGTTGAAAAAATTAGGGGTGGCGTACAAGGTAAACATAAGAGATTTCAGCATACAATGAGGGAAGAGATTTCAGCATACAATGAGGGAAGAGATTTCAGCATACAATGAGGGAAGAGAATCAACTTATAGACTACTTGGCAAACATTACTATAAAAAAAGGAAATTGCATATTCATAAAATTTCAAAGAATGGATGCGAAAGGAAGAAAAGTATGAACACCCTTGACAAAAATATTTGCTCTGCCGTTGATTATAAACAATGATAAATTAAAAATTTCATATCTAAAAGATCACTGATAAGGAGATAATGGGGAAGGGGAAGCTACAACATAGATTTTTCACATATACATCATTTACAAAAGACACAGGGGAAATAAGAAATGTGAAATGTTATTTAGCCTAAACTATTTTCATCTAGAAAAATAAGAGGATTTGAGCCAGATAGAGAAGTTTTAGCTTAGAAGAAGCTTTAATCACTAGTATGAGGTGGTGGAAAGAAGCTACCTATGCACTTCATTCAAGCACCACCTCTAAGGTAGCAGAAATAGAAGAAATCCAAGATGATGGCAAAAATGGGAAAAAATAAGTAGCAATCACCAACCTAATGATTGAGCATCCTTCCTTTGAGATAAGATCCAGAAGTAACGCACAAGGAGCACAGTCCAATGAATGAGAGAACATAACTGCAATGACACTTTAGTTAGATGAAATAGGCAAGTGAACTAAGAAATAAGGAAAATAGAGAAGACTTACTCTTATTTAGCTGATAAACAAGGAAGCAAGGAGACGAATTCATCATTGTTCCATAACATGAGGAGGCTGAACTTCTTGTTAGACCATAGAGGGAACATTTTCAGGTTCTTAGGGATGAAGGCAAGAGAAGGAAAAGAGGCTGATTTAGAAAACCCTAGACTTAAGGAAGTATTTATAGGGATTAGTTTTTGGGCCGGATCTGAAGTGGGTTATTTCTGTTAGATTGTTTAGTTACATCTTAATAGACTTGGGTTTTAGCCGCAAATGAGTTATGTATTTATGTTTAATTTTATCAGTAAAAGCCTAAAAATATGGCTAAAAAGACTACTATCTAGTAACAAATTAAGTAGTCAATTATGAATTGAGGTATGAAAGTTCTCTTGTTTCATATTTAAAAATTTATACATCTAATTGTATTCACTAAGAATCACTAATTGATCATACTTTCAAAAATAAATTATGTTATAGACTTCTTCACTGTGTGAGATGTTTCCAGGATAATTTTTGTAGAAAAAACTCGTCTCAATAAGATATCACTTAATAATTACAGAAAAATGTTAAATATTTATTATACTTTTTTTAAGAGTATACTCTACGTATATTACAAATACCATCATAATTATTGACATTTTTTGTGCATCCACCACTAATCTACCACAATTTTTAGGTTTGATAATGATTTGTGATGAATACTCACATAAATGGAGATACATCATTATTCATGGTGTAAAAGTTAAAAATAAAAAATAAAAAAATATTATGTTTATCTAATTTTTCACATACAAAATTCAGAAGAATTATCACACAAAACTATTGATCACCATAAATGATACATTTTCAATTGTATATTTTAACGATATATTATTCTCTAATATCAAATACACTTATTCCATACAAATGATAGAGAAATATTCCGTCTCCTAATTGCTCCTCTTTTGATAATAGTTATGCAAGTTGTATATATAAAAAATCAAATTTTATAAATTCAACAATTAAAATCATACATTTACCCAATATTATGATCAATAAACTGTAGTAAAAATAATTACCTATTTGAAATGCCTCCAACCAAAGTACCTCTAGCTACGAGGAGATATAATAATTTCATCTATTGCTTGTATTATGGTTCATTAAATAATTTGATAACTCATAAATTTAATATTTATTTAATAAACTAGCTCAAAGAAATCTAACATAGATCGGGGTAAATTTTGGGAGAATTTGTAGGTCATGGGTAATGTGGACCATTTATGAAACATTAAAAATAAATGGTGAAATACGATATGAAAATGAAGAAAATGTATAAAGATTAAGCAGAGAAGTAATGTAATTGCGGGTGAAAATCAAGGGACAAAATGAGGGTTTTTAGTTGCTTTGAAGAGGACATACTAGAGATAGAAAGAATTCAAAACTATGAAATATGTAAAGCTTGTAAATAATTTACTATAGTTGTTTATCATTAAATTTCAGAAATTTAGAATTCTATTCAACTACTTTATAACCTACCAAAAACTTAAATTTAATTTAGAAAGTCAAATTTCTTGTATGATTACAAATTATTTTGTTTCCTAATATTTTTTTTTAGTCGTAAGTATATAATCCTTAAATTTGTTTTTTTATTGATCTTCCTATGCATTCCATTGCTAACCAAACTTGTTCCTGAGGCTACTTTATAATTGTCACGACCCAAGCGTACACCCTGGACGTGACCGGTACTGAAGAAGCATTGTTGCTCCCCAAGCTGTAACACCTCGATCTTAGAACGGGCTTATCTTAGAATGAACTAAAATGGAAAGAGCTAAATTAAGGATTTTGCAAGTTAGTCTTAAGTTGTAAGTTTTGGGTTAACTTCAAACGACCATAACTTTCAATACATGATGAGTTAGGTGGCCCATAAGATATCAAATGAAACATATTTGAGTCCTCTATCCAACGGCATTGAGTTTGCTAAATTTTGAGTTTGGATGAGGGAGATATACCCATTTGAATTCAGCCTATC
The DNA here is from genome assembly GCA_029582725.1 of Solanum chiquidenum. Taxonomy (NCBI): domain Eukaryota; kingdom Viridiplantae; phylum Streptophyta; class Magnoliopsida; order Solanales; family Solanaceae; genus Solanum; species Solanum chiquidenum. Next base: position 48,183 of record JAJOOS010000239.1, read on the forward strand.
TAGTTCAGGTAGTTCATCCATTTTAAGGAGGGATAAATTGGTCTTTTCCCTACCCCATTAGTCTTAAGCGTGTTTTTCACCTAATTAAGGGTCAAATATGATTAGTATCAGATTACGCTAAATTCTAAAAATGTTCAAGAACCTAGGGCTAAGTTCAAGATGAGAAAAAGGGAGGAAGCTTCAAGCGTTCATCAAGTTTGAGGATTTTCGTCAAGGATTTGATTCCTTCGAGGTATGTAAGCTTCCATAGTGTTGGGTTTTTTTACCCTCACACCAATCATGTAATATTTTACCCATGAATTCATTCTTAAACGTTGATTGTTGAGTTCTTGAAAGGTTCTTGAATTTAATTGGTAATGGAGTGTTGTTTTGAGTTCTTCAGGTGAGGGTTGGCGAATGAGTTGAGTAAATTGATATTTCCTTGTGTAGGATTCAGTTAGATTGTTCTGGGTTATAAGAATTTGTGAGTTTAGACCTTAGATTCGGCAATGGGTATGAGTTGAATTGAGTTTAGGGGAGAAAGAAAAGACCGGGAAAAATTACGCGCCCACGTCTGCATCGCGGAGATACTTTAAAATCCATTCCGTAGAAAATTACCTCCCTCTTCGCATCGCGGAGAGGATACAAACTCCAATGTTTCAAAAATTATTTTGCTATCAAATATTATATATCTTCTCCACGTTGCGCTCATGCTCCCCAGTCTGTGTCTTCGCTCGCTTCTTATTATCAACAATCTAAACCCCATCTAATCATTGAGAGACCCTACATCCTAATCATAATTCTTCAATTCACATTTCAAATTCATGATTGCGTTGAGAGTAAAGTTTGAGGGAGTCTGAGAAGTCTTTTACAAACTTCTAAAACATTTTTTTAAGACTTGAGTACTTGAGTATGAGGATGAAGAGAGTTGAGTTACATTTTTTAAAATGAATATACGGGAACGAAGTATTCCCAAGAGTAAATGTTTTTTAACATTTAAAATGAGGGGAAACCTTATTTTCCAAATGAATTCATGAGGAGTTTTGAGTACTATCTCTTTTAAGAGAATCTTTTGAGTAATAATGTCAAAGTTGAGTATGAGGAAATGTTTTTAAACATATGAGCATGAGTTATATTATTGGTAGTAGTATTGAGCACCGATATGGGGACGAGTTTAAACAACTCAAAGTCCACATAAACCATGTATTCCAACATGGGTAAATGATCATAATTTAGATGATTCATTATTGCTTTTCAAGCATAGCTTAGTGGATCCACTTAGTTGAGGATGTCTAACACTCCAACAAAGTATAGGGCAGTTCTGGCAACGTGGGCGAGACGCTGTATCATCATAGCTCATAGTGATGGTTGTCTGTTAGAGAATCTCCCAAATAAGAGTAAAGAGCTATTATTGTATTTTTAAATACATTTAGTTATTATCTACTATTTTAAAAAACATTCTTTATACTGCATATTTTATTGTTGGTTTATAATGAGTTGAGTATTCTTGAAATTAGTTGAGTATTTTTGAGTTTGAGTATCCTTCAGTATCTGTAGTTTAGTTGAGTTTAGAGGAGGTAAGTATGTTCATTCTTTCTATTAGATCAAGCTTATGTCTGTGCTTTAGAGTTCCCCTTGCATGCTCATACATTCCATATACTGACACCATTTGGCCTGTATCATTCATGATGCAAATACAGGTAACCAGGGTCATCAATAGGAGCTCCATTGATACCACTTGCAGTCCCAGAGTTTGATTGGTGATCCTATTTGCTTTCCGAAGGGCTCCACACTTTGCTTTCATTTTCAGTTTGTTAGGATGATCGGGATTTTGTCTTGACATCCATCATAGTATTGTTAAAGGCTTCATAGACAGTAGAGTTTTGAGAAGTCTATTTAATTTTCAATTGCTAATGTTCTAGACTTGGGTTGCCTCTTTTCGCCAGTTGAATGTTTTTTTCTTAATATTATAAGCTATTTATTTTGAGACTGTTTTGAGAAAATGATTTACTTTTGAGTTCTTATGATGTTGAGAAAGTCTTCCGCTGAGTATTGAGTTAGGCCAAGGGTTCGCTTGAGACCACTAATGGTTCTCGAGTGCCAGTCATGTCCAGGGTGTATGCTCGGGCGTGACACAAGCTAACCATCATCCCGGCTGACTACAAGCAGAAAACTTATTCGATTAATAATAGGCTTAAAACTGAATTAAATTCATTAAACTCAAATACTCAACTCACAAAGACTAGAAAGTACTCAATAGTAATATTTAAAGTTTGTAAAACAACTCAAAAGAAAGTAAATACTGAAAGACTCCTGAACTATAACTTACTATGAATCTTCTACTATTAAAGAAGGATATCGGGACAAGACACACGACATCTCAAAACTACTAAACTGAAAGTAAATGTGAAAAGAATACAAGAAAGCTCACCAAAAGCTAACTAGAGTGTAGAGTGATCTCAACGAAGCACCTGTTGATAGTCTTGAACACATGTATGTACATCATAAAAGGATGCAGGTCGAATGACATTAGTACAATGAATGTATGAGTATGCAAGGAGAACTGGAAGCATGGGTAACTGAACAGATAATACTGGAAGAATAATCACCTCAACACAACTTCAATAAAATAGCAACAATAAGAGATGCAATAGTTAAAGTTTTATAAATAACAGAAGTCAACTCAAGAATGTATATAAGAAAACAATAAAATACTCTTTACTCTTATTTTGGAGATTCTCTAACCGACAACCAACACTTAGCTATGTGATGATACAATATCTCACCACGCTGCTAGAATTGTCTTTACCTTGCCGGGGTATAGAACACCTCAACTAAGTGGATCCACTAAGCTATGCGTGAATGGAATAAGGATTCATCTAAAAAGTATATGATCTTTTACCCATGTTGGATACATGGTTTACGAGGAATGTTAGTTTTTTGAACTCACCCTCATATCGGTGCTTAATACCACTTCCAATAATATATACTCATGCTCAAACGTATTGAAATAAACTCTTTCAGTGGTTTGAGATGATTGCTCAAACTATCCTTTTAAAAGAGGTAACTACTATGAAATATCTTTGAACTCATAGACTCTTTTTAGAAATCAAAGTTTCTCTTTTCTCAATGTAAAAATGATACATTTGGGAATACTTAATTCCCTTAAACTTTACTTAAAAATGTCTCTTTAAACTTTCCTAAAAAACATAGTTTAAAATACAAGTTTTGGTTTTAAAGGATCCTCAAGATTTATAACTCAACATAGAGTTCATGTTGAAATATAGAAATGAACAAAGCAACTTAAGAAACTCAATGACAATGTAGGAACTCAATACTCAGAATTCAACGATACTACTCATCTAAAAAATGCTCAATTCACAGGGTTCATAATGGAATATGGACATGAACGAATCGACTCAAGGACTTTAATGTAATACTTAGCTCCCTCATATTATTTTTCAATCATGAATACAACCCATCTCATTCTTATATTTATTTTCTTAAGATTTAGTCCAAATTTATAGGTAATTGCGAAAGACTTCTCAAACTGACTCAAAAAGACCTCTTGCACTTTCCTTTTAACTTACTTTAATTTGAAATGTAAATTAAGAGATGTGATTAGGATATGTCGTATCTCTCAAGGATTAATGAAGACTTATAGATTTAATATCAAGAAGAGAGCAAAAACATGATTTGAAAGAACATATACGGGACGAAGAACGGAGAAGAAAAGTGTCACACCCCGAGGTTATCCACATAACATAACACGGGACCTAGGATCACTAGTGACCCCAAGCTATCCCCGTGTTTGGCATATCATAATCATACTAAAAATACTAAATAAGACAAATACTATGCGGAAGCTAAACAATAGATAACTAGGAAAATGGGAAATACCCATCTTCTCTGAATGTATAAAACATACTAAGAGTTTAACAATAGCTGAAAGATAAACTAATTAATAAAATTTGATTCTATTACTATATCTAAAAAGCCTCTAACTGAGTTGAGTTGCTGGGACATGCCCCCAACTTACTCTAACAAAAAAGAAAACTGAAAGTAAAGACTAAAGTGAAAGCATGCCTATTGTCCTTAGAATATGATGACTCATTACTGAAGCTGCTGAATGCGGACTGAGAATTGATCTAAGCATGATCTGGATCTTGAGTACCTAAATGTACATCATGAAAGGATGTAGCCCAGAGTATGCGTCAGTACTTGAAATGTACTAAGCTGAACAAATATATATAAGGTGAACAAAGCATAACCAAGAAATGACATAAATTAGGCAGGAATGTAAATATTGAAACATAACTGACAAGCTAAACTGAATGCAATGACGAAATGTTAATCATGAACCTGACATGCTAAACTGAATACTGAAGTACATACTGAAGACCTGGTCAATGCATTAAGAGTCTGACTGTAGGAGCTACTATTAACCGACATAAAACCATGTGAGCTAAACGTGGAGTCCAATGTATACGCCCCATCGAGAGGACCCAATATACCTTGCTAGGGATATAAAGGCATGACTGGCATGATCACTAATTTTGATGCCCAACAGAGGGGACTTATACTCATACGGGGACACGTAGTTTTGGGACTATAAGGGTACGCTGAACCCTAGTCCAACTCGGTGCTAAGTCTACTCCCAACACTGAATATGTATATGAAACAAATGTAACTGACATACTAAATAACTCAAAATACTGACATGCAATATGAGAATAAAACATTTATATACTAATAATGTGACATTCGAAAATTGAAGCATGATTATCTATTTAACTGACCTAGTGCAATTCCTGAACTAGCAGAATCTACACACACTAGGGTTTTGAGTCTCACACAAGGAATTAAATAAGGTCTCCAAGAAAACATGATAATTATATTATAGATACTATAGAAACTGAAATAATAACAATTCTCCAAGGTTTTAGAAACCCCCTAGGCCTAAACAAGATATAGAGAATCAAGGAACTGACTGAATTCTAGGGACCAAGTGGATGAATGAAACCCACTACTAAAATCCCACATACCGGGCGACAAAATCTATGGAGAAATCCTTTGGATTTTGAGGGTGAAACTTGAAGCAAACCTTCTGCTTGTTCTTGAGGGGCTAATAGACTCTTTCTCTACGTTTTTGCTCTAGGTTTTGGTGATTTTGAGAATAAAGGTTTTGGTAAGATTTTGACTAGATTATTAGGCTTAAACTGAGTAAAATGACGTAATTTAGGTATTAAACGACATAGTTTATGTTCCCAATGCATACGGGAATGGACAAAAATGACCCTAACTTAACAGCTGATGAGACCATCGACGGCCCCTAACCGACGGACCGTGGACTGACCAATGGGTCGTCCTTGCAGGGTGTCAGTTTGCGTTTGAGACTTGGTGATGGGGTCACGATCTACAGTCCATAGACCATAGACCCACCTACGGTCCGTAGGTACTACCATGGGTTATGATTTTTCTTAGGGTTTTGGATGGCCAACCACGGACCATACCTACCATCCATGGCCCAAACTACGGGCCATGATTTGGCCTCCGTTGGTGGCACCTGTAATTTCTTAAAAAATCTACATTTTTGTCTTTCTCGAATATAGGGTGTTAAGTTATCCTCCCTTTGGGAACATCCGTCCTTGAATGAAGTCTAAACTAGCTGAGTATGGAGGGAAGGAGCTCCAATTCATACCACTACGTACTAAAAACTGATATCTAACTGAACTGAGTTCCAAGAACGTTCAAATATGCTGAAATGCAAGAACAACTGAAGGAACAAGATACTGAGACTGAATTTACGCAAGAGTAAACCAAGAGACTTGAGAGGAACTATTACCTCAAGCTGAAACAAAATCAAAAGGAAAGAGATGAGGATACTTGGCCTTCATGGCTGCTTCTGCTTCCCAAGTAGCTCCTTCTACGGACTGACTCCTCTACAAAACCTTCACTGATGCTACTTCTTTATTTCTCAACCTACGAACCTGACAGTCAAGGATATCTATTATCACCTCTTCATTAGTGAGACTATCCTTTACAGCCACAATCCCTAATGGTACTATCAAAGCCGGATCACCCACACACTTTTTTAACAAGGAAATGTGAAAGATTGGATGGACCGCTGCTAGTTTTGCTGGCAACTTTAACTAATAAGCCACATTACCAACCCTTTTGAGGATTCTGTAAGCACCTAAATATCTAGGACTGAACTTCCATTTCTTAAAAAATCTCATCATTCCCATCATAGGTGACACCTTCAGGAAAACCCAATCATCAATTTCAAACTCCAAGTCCCTTCTCCTCACATTTGCATAGGACTTCTGACGACTCTGAGTTGTCTTTAGTCTATCTCTTATGAGGTGAATTTTTCTATAGCTTCACGAACCAAATCTGGCCCTATCAAGGGTGCTTCACCTACTTCAAACCAATCGATCTGGGACATGCAAATACGCCCATACAGTGCCTCATATGGGGTCATCTGGTGGAATGGAAACTATTATTATAAGCAAACTCTATGAGAGGTAGGTAATAATTCCAACTACCCTTGAAATCGATCACGCAAGCTCTCAACATATCCTCTACGGTTTGAATGGTATGTTCTGCCTGACTATCCATCTGTGGATGAAATGCTGTACTGAAATTTAGTTGAGCACCAATACCTTTCTGAAACAATTTCCAAAAATGAGATGTAAACTGAGGACCTCTATCTAATATGATAGGAAGGGAACCCCATGTAGCCTGACTATCTCATGGATGTAGAGTTTGGCGTAGTCCTCCGCTGAATCTGTAGTCTTGACAACCACAAAGTGAGCGGAATAAGTAACTCTGTCCACTATCACCCAAATGGAGTCATGCTGTCTACGAGTACGAGGTAAACCCGTAATAAAGTCCATGTTTATCACTTCCCACTTCCATGTAGGAATGTTAATCTCTTGAGTCATACCTCTTGGTTTCTGATGTTTTACCTTAACATGTTGATAGTTAGAACACTCAGCAATAAAATCTGCTATGTCCCTCTTACTGTCGTTCCACTAAAAGACTTCCCGTAGATCATGGTACATCTTAGTGGCACCTGGATTAATGGAATACCTAAAGTTATGAGCTTCTGTAAGGATCTGCTGCCTCAACCCACCCACGTTAGGAACACATAAGCGACCCTGGTAATGAAGTACACCATTTCCCCTTGGGAGAAAACCTAAACTTTCGGCTGATGGACTGGACTTTTAAACTGAAATAATATAGGATCACTATCTTGTTTTTCCTTAACCTCCGCTACCAATAAAGATTTTGATCTATTATGAACTAGCACACCACCATCTGAAATGTCTGTAAGGCCAACTCCTAAGCGAGCAAGCTGGTGAACATCTTTTGCTAACTCTTTCCTTTCTTCCTCAACATGTGCTACACTACCCATAGACAGCCTGCTGAGAGAATCAACCACTACCTTTGCCTTACCAAGATTGTAAAGAACATTCATATCATAGTCTTTGAGGAATTCAATCCATCTCCTCTAACGAAGATTCAACTCCTGCTGGGTGAACACATATTGGGGGCTCTTATGATATGTGAATACATCAACATGAACACCATACAAGTAGTGTATCCAAATATTTAGGACAAATACTATGGCTGCAAGCTCAAGGTCATGAGTCGGGTAGTTCTTCTCATGGACCTTTAGTTGTCTTGAAATGACCCAAAAAGTTCTTTAAAATGTGCTTCAGAAATTACCGGAAACTGGTTTAGCTATTTATAAAAAAATCCGTTTCATTTTTCGAAAATCTGACTTCATATTCTTGTTTAGGGGGTCAAATTGAGTGGGAAATGGGTCTAACCCAAATTTTAGAGCAACCGTATCAAAATCCGAAATTTCCAAGTGAAGGCTTTTCGAGGGTCTACTATGGAGGGTCATATCTCCTAGCACACAAATTATTGGGTGGCCATATAATATATCCATGGAAAGCCCTTTGAGTTAGCTACCTAACGCACTTCGTTTCACCTCCTTCGGAGTTCGGACGAAGAAGTTATGCCCATTTTCGTAAAATCTGTCCGGTAGGAAAGACAATTTCCAGAGAGCATTTTTACTGTTCACCCGCCCCATTTTTTTTTCTAAGTGTTGGACCATTTTTTTCCAAAGGGCATATGTTATTTC